>CM067367.1:46894115-46994429 GCA_034401795.1 Chaetoderma sp. LZ-2023a
AGTAATAGGAAACTAAATCCTACGGGCTCAGGACTACAAGTTGACCAAGTTTGAAGTTGATCAAAGCTGTAGCAGGAGATAGTTTGCGAAAATCCTTGAGAATAATAACTAATAAGAAGAAGAATAAAGATCCTGAGAAAAAACAATAATCAGCGATAGATCGCAGATTAATTATTGCTTGAGTTAACATGCAATGGACGGTACAAATAGGATAGGCCTTTACTGGTTAGTATAGGTTCTGAAGTATTAGGTCTCTGCCCCACAGCTACTTGGGGAAAGAATAGACAGGGGAGCCGGAGGATCGAAAGCACATTGAGAGAGAGAGAGAGAGAGAGAGAGAGAGAGAAGAGAGAGAGAGAGAGACAGAGAGGAGAGAGAGAGAGAGAGAGAGAGAGAGAGAGAGAGAGAGAGAGAGAGAGAGAGAGAGAGGAGAGAGAGAGAGAGAGAGAGAGAGAGAGAGAGAGAGAGATGAGAGAGAGAGAGAGAGAGAGAGAGAGAGAGAGAGAGAGAGAGAGAGAGAGAGAGAGAGAGAGAGATGAGAGAGAGAGAGAGAGAGAGAGAGAGAGTGAGAGAGAGATGAGAGAGATGAGAGAGAGAGAGAGAGAGGTAAGGACAGTTGGGAATACAAATGCAATAGCTATATTTTTTATTCTTAAAAATATGTGCATTTTTTGTGTCGGTAACAGATCAAATAGTTTAATATTTTATTGTTTATTATTTCTTTATTTTTATTTTATTTTTATTTATTTTTATTTTCCAGGTTGATTTTTTAGTTTGTATTTTGTGTGCGTGTTATTTGGTTTTGCTTTTAGGTAACTACTTCTTAAGCAGCCCCCATTTATTTATTGTAGTTTATTTATTTTTATTTTTTAGCTAATATTAATTATTCAATACAAATTATATGATCACAGATGATCACAAATTTTGCAAGGTAACAACCGAAGTTGTTATAGCTTTGCTATGATAAACAGTCACAGGTACTGGTGACAATTTGGAAAAAGACAGCAATTTAACTGGGCAATTTAATTATTTTCAGTGTTACATCTCATAATTAGTTGAATACAATATAGAAGTAGAACCAGGCAACAGCCGATGTTGTTATAGCTTTGCTGTGATAAACAGTCACGGAAACTGATGACAATTTGGACAAAAAAAACCATTTTAACTGGCTAACTCAACTACTTTCAATGTTTACACCTGATAATTAGTTAAATACAATACAGAACTATATAAATTGTCATTGTAAACTGCACAATGTACTCAGAGTGACTTAAGTAACAATAATGAAAAGGGTTAGAAAACGCAATTCTCATTAGATAAAACATAAGACTCTCGCACGTTAGCGAGCTAGCCAGTTAGTCAATTAGTCAGTTAACCGGTTAGACAGTTAGACAATTAGCCAGTTAGACAATTAGTGAGTTAGTCAGTTAGACAGTTAGTCAGTTAGCCAGTCAGTCACAAAAACGTTACTGGTATATATCTCAAAACGCAATGATCCGAAATGGCTCAAATTTTAACACAAGAAAGAAACTTTTACTGCAGGAGGATTTCAAGACGTTGGCATCAGATTAAATTCTTGATATATTATGGATATCTTGGAATCTATCAGTTCAATTTCAACGCAGGAAAGGGTGTGGGCAGACACTAGGATGCAGCCGTGATCCGGAAAATCAAAAAAAAAATCAGGTGCATGTGTTTGCGTCGGTGCGCATCAAATTCGTTTTGAGCTGACTTTAGAACTGACCAGCTGTTACAGCACCAAGGATACATAGGTTCCGTTTTATAAAAGTAGTATTTTGTCAAGACAGGTCTTATATATGTTTTCGTAATAATAATAATAATAATAATAATAATAATAATAATAATAATAATAATAATAATAATAATAATAATAATAAGTCAAATCTGCGAAATTACAATAGAAAATTAAAAAAAAAAATTTCACTGATTTTGCGACTCACCTCTCGGTAACTGCATGGTCACCTGTATGGTCGTTTGGTGACTGATAAAGCTCCGATGAAAGAAATAATAAAAATATAAACAATCGCATCTTATATTCGAATTCTATTCGTCATGGTTGATATAACGCATGTGAACATGTCGATATCATATAAGATAATGAAGTATTAAACACTCGTTACCACATCGTCGCTAAGAATAATGACGTCAGCGCATTGTTCTGGTTTATTGCGTCACCTCTTATATGACGTGACGTCATAAACTAGAACAAGACAATTACGTCATTGTTCTTTGCGTACTTGCTCTATCGTGATTATGTTGTTCATAGCAGGGGCAGAGATACACCCGTGTGGGGCAGGGGCAGAGATACACTCGTGTTCCCACCATCTCTGACTTCGCTAGTAACATGCTTTTCAAGATGAAGCAAGCACGAGTTTGCGCACACAAACACACCACTAGTAACGTTCGTATGTTCAGGGCAGTTGATAGATGACAAATAGCATGTTCTATGGAAGATTTGCAAACGCATCCAACTACGCTGTAATAATTATAGCGTAGTCTTGTATATTTTGAAACCGGTTTGACTGGAAGCTACGCTGCTGTTGCCGTGTAAGGCATCGACATGTTCCAGCCAAATTACTTTCAAAATAATCAGCCTAGCTTTCCTCTGATTTGTTGAAAAGTAAACCACGGCAGCCTGCGCAAGCCGGAAAAATGTATACACATTTAACTATTCAAAGACGGATATCTGTCTTTCATGACGTGATATAGTGATAGAAATCTAAAGCTGCAATGCATAGTTTACCTGTGGTATAGTGTATCGTCTGAATAGCTAGAATAAGATGAGGCGAGCTTTCCTTTAAAGGAGCACATCCACAACAGAATGCTTGAAAATTAGGTTTTTTTAATTAAATTGTATATTTTTAGAAGAATAAATTGTTGACGTCAATGTAATGACAAAAATTAAATAAATCCGTAATATAATACATTATTATAAACTCTGCAATGTTGAATTAGGGACGCGTACCACTCTTGAATGCACATTAATACCTACAATTGTATTGTTGTATACGGAATGAACGCATTATATGTTTAAAAATATGACGTTTCATTACAATGACGTACATACGGTAAGCCAGTGAAACAACACAATTTTAACAATTTTATTTTCATGCATTCTGGTGTGAATATGGGCCTTTTAAGCTGCTATGTCACAGCATTTCATTATTGTAAATCAGTCTCTAGGCTATATACATAACCGCATTGTGTCAGGAGAAGTTCATATTTGCGCAATGCCGCCAATAAAACGAGGTAATTCCAACGTTAGGCGATCATCAAATAGCGCATTTTTTACAGCAATTACTGATCTTATCCATCTAGTTTATATTGTATACAGTGGTCATCTCATAAATATTCATACGGAGATATCCCTCTTATCACGTGACATATTTTGTTTCGCTTTCGGCGTGAATCAGCTATTGTTATTAGATGTAGGCATCATCAGTAAATACTATTAACGACTAGATGAAATGATAGGATGGACTAAAATAGGTGAATTACAGAATTAGTTGTAAACTGGTCAAAAATACTAGTAACGCGTATATATGAATGTGGCTTGCGTTATCAGTTTTTGCAACGCGTTCACAATAGTTTGCCAACTATTGCAGTTGTTACGTAAACGGGCAGCGCAACCCACGTTCATTCATAAGTGTGTCTTACCAGTATTGTGGTATTTTCGTTACGGGACTTTCATTATAAAAAAGCAATCATATCCTGATTTTTCTTGACCTCATCTCAGACTACCTTGAAATTACAAATGGATGCGGGTATTGATATGGGAGGGGAAACAATTTTCAAGCGAGCACATGAGTGACAGATCGACTGACCGGCCAATTGCATGAGTGACAGATCGGATGACCGACTGACTGAATGAGTGACAGATCGGATGTAGATTGCATGAGTGATGGACTGATGGGATGCATGAGTGCCAGATCAGATGACTGCATGATTGACGGACTGACAGATAGGGAGATAGACAGAACGCCTGACTGCGTGAGTGACAGATCGGATGACCAAGTGCTTGAGTGATGGACTGACAGACTGCATGAGTGACAGCTCGGATAGCTGTATGAGTGACGGACTGACTGACAGGCCAGCCAAGCAACTGACTGACCGACTGCATGAGTGACAGATCGGATGACCAACTGCATGAGTGACGGACTGACAGACTGGATGAGTGACAGCTCGGAAAGCTGTATGAGTGACGGACTGACGAACAGGCCGACAGACTGACTGACAGACAAACCCACTACATGAGTGACAGATCGGATGACTGCATGAGTGAGGGATAGGATGACTGCATAAGTGACAGATATGATGACTGCTTTGTGACGGAGTGATGGACAGACTGGCGGATCAAACGACCCACCCACTGACTGACAAAACCCACTGACTGACCAACTCAGTAACCATCCAAGCACCCGGCCGCCCGACCAACTGCATGAGTAACAGATTGCATGAGTGACCGCTCGGATGACTGCATGATTGACATATCAGATGACTGCATGAGTGAAAGACCGGATTACTGCATGAGTGACAGACTGACGGACTGCATGAGTGGCATATCGGATGACTGCATGAGTGACAGATAGGATGAATGCATGAGTAACAGACTGATGGACTGCATACGTGAAAGATCAGATGACTATGAGTGACAGACTGATGGACTGCACGAGTGACAGATAGGATGACTGCATGAGTGACAGAGCAGATGGCTACACGAGGGACAGATCGGATGACTGCATAATTGATGGATTGACAGACAAAACCACCCACCCACCGACTGACCAACCCACTGACCGACCCACTGAGTGGCCAACCGACCAATTGCATGAGTGACAGATCGGACGACTAGGTGAGTGACAGATCGGATGACTACATGAGTGACAGATCAGATGACTGCATGGGTGACAGATTGTATGACTGCACGAGTAACAGATCAGATGCCTGGCGGACCGCATGAGTGACAGATCGGATGACTGCATGAGGAATAGAGACTGACAGTCTAGACTGCATGGTGACAGACTGACAGACTGCATGAGTGACAGGTCAGATGACTGCATGAGTGGCGGACAGACAGACAGGCTGACAGACCAAACCACCCACCCACTGACTGACTGACCAACTGCGTGGATGACTGACTTAGCGACGAATGACGCTATATGTCTCATGTATGAGTATTCTACAAGCAACGCGTGAATAGTCGATCTAGATCCTACATTTTCTTATGCCCAATGCTTAGAATAGGGCTGGGAACTGGCGTAGGTGTGTATAATACCACGTAAAATCGCGGAAATCACCTGGACTTTAAAATAAGCCGCCAGCGTATTACAATTGTACCATCATAACAACGGTAATAGTGGCAAATTGGTACAAGTGTTACTGTGGGGAAACTCAACCAACGCAATGCGTGTCACGACAACAACACCTGCATTTAGTCGCTGACTAGACGAGTCTCTGTATGTACGCCGGTCATTACCGATAGACGATGATCATACTGAAAGGATTAAAGATAACTGTCTCCAAATCACGATGCACTTTGTCTGCGCCATTGCTGATATGAATGAATGGATGGATGGATGGATGGATGGGTGGGTGGGTACTTTTGATTCTGATTGGATCAATCTTCCTATCACTGAATATCTCCGAAACGACAGGGCAGACCCTAGGAGTCAACAACGTTGGACGTGCTACAAAAAATCCTGAAAATAAAAAAAAATCCAGAAAATACAGAAAAATCTTGAAAATCTGAAAACTGTTTACAGTGAGACAATAATAGGGTCTGCAATCTGTGATTTCTCTTGTTTTTGCTAACATTAGTATCTCAGTATTAATGCAATCAAATATTATCAGTCTGTAATCAAGCACCTATTTCGTAGCATGTGAATACAGCTTACCTGTACAGTTACCTTGAAATTGAGATTTTGGGAAATCAGGATTCAAATGGTTAAAATCGCGTGAATTGCTCGTACAAATGGGTGTGGTGGGTGGGTGGGGTGAGCTTAGATAGAAATGGATCCGTCTTCTACTGCCGGCTATATGCCATCTTTACCATCTACTTCCAGTGAAGACTAGCAAGCATCCTTAGCAATGAATACAACTCTATACACTGGAATGACCATCTACGCTGACTGCCACACAATGGACCTTTCCATTTTAGCTATGCCCCGCCCATCCCTAGCTAGGCTCCACCCACACCTCACCGTGATGGGATTGATCGATCCCCAAATGCCCTAGCTATCAATTTCCTGAAAACTATACAGGGAAGCTGTTGAATATTTTGTAACTAATTTGACTGGGTGCTGCTGCTGCCTATGGCAGCAACAGCGCCCAGTCAAATTAGTTTCAAAATATTTAACAGAATATTTATTAAATAGTAAAAGCAAACAATCTGTACAACAACGCATAAACCGTCTTCAAGTATTCTTTCGTGACGTACTTATCGACGTCATTCATGACGTCATTCATTATGATGTCATCGTACACATCACGCAGTTCGTTTTGACCTCATATGATGGGTGGGTACTCTGGAAAGGTGAATTCACCTTTCCAGAGTATGTACCCATCATATGACGTCATAATCATCTACGCGGTGTGTAGAATGACATCATAATGGATGACGTCATGAATGATGTCGATAAGTACGTCACGAACGCATATTTGAAGACGGTATATGCCTTGTTGTACAAATTGTTTGCTTGTACCATTTAATAAATATTCTGTTGAATATTTTGAAACTAATTTGACTAGGCGCTGTTGCTGCCATAGGCAGCAACAGCACCCAGTCAAATTAGTTACAAAATATTCAACAGCTTCCCTGTATAGTTTTCAGGAAATTGATAGCTAGGGCATTCTGGGATCGATCAATCCAAACACGGCGAGGTGTGGGTGGAGCTTAGCTAGTGATGGGCGGAGCATAGCTAAAAATGGAAAGGTCCATTGGCGCTGGCCTGCACGCTAATCCAGGCACCAATAACCATGGGTTCCACGACTATCGTAGTTCCCGATGGAGTCAACCTAGATAAACAAAATCAAACTCAGGTAGGTGATTTTGTAGGTCATTACATTGTAGAGGTGTCAGGTTCCATAATTCAATGGAGGTGACTTGCAATTTTTATATAGCCGTTCACTTCTTTCAATTCCAGGCCACCTCCCAGTTTCAATGGCTAATTCGAAATTGGCAAAGGGTAACAACATCTCGGCAGAGCAAAATTAGTAAATTCTTTTGCAATAGGAAATCAGTATTTTTCTCCGGCTTAGACACATTTAACATACCTTAGACACATTTCTCAATATTTTTCTCAGAGTGATTGTGAAGCCAACACTCTAAATTCATTAATCATATCTCTTAATTGTTTCGCTGCTGTAAGCCGCAGGCAATAATTTCAATGAGCAATAACTCTGGACCTCCTTAATATTCCGAAAACAATGTGACTGAAAGTTGTTGGTGGCATAGCATTGTTTTCAAAATATTTAGCATTTGACCGCTGCAATAGGTCATTTGCAAAAACTCAGGAAGCAGACGGTTAACACACGTGGTTATGTGCTACAAGAAATGTTTCAGATGCAGAAAGTCCCTCATCGTGTTCGCACTCTACGAGGTCTAATCATATTGAAGATTTGGGTTTCTTCAGAGGGTCTATCTTCGACTTGTCTGGAACTACTTACTTTCTGAGGATGGATCCCGCTTCGCTACCGGTAGCTGGATAGTGTTGCTGGGACAACGGCTATCGGTAACGGAGAAGGAGAGGAATACCGGCTCCGATATACCTCCTATCTGACTGCTATGAAGGATTTGATCAAAGTAGTTGGTTTGTCGACATTCGTGTGTGTAGGTACGTATGTGTGTGTGTGTATATATATGATCGTAAACTTGATATTGCTTTTTATGGTAACAGGTCGGTTCGCCCCTGTGTCGGTTCGCCCCAGGTCTTTAATTCACACCGGGTCGATTCGCCCCGTGAGTGGGTCGTTTCACACCTATAGATTTCTTCCAAAGGGGATGTGGTGGTGGGGGGGGGGGAGAGGCTATTGTGAATGCGCGGTAATTTGATGATTGATTAATTGAATTGCTGTAGGCTTATTGTATAATTGCCGGCGGTGGTGAACTCAACTGAATCATTTTATGACCTGCCGAGGTTTAATATTAACTAATAGTATGACGTCGGCATTTGTCAAATTGCATTGAGGAATCCAGCTTTAGTTATATCCCGCCTATCTGTAGCTAAACACCACCCACACTTCGCTGCCTATGACAGCAACAGCGTCCAGTCAAATTAGTTTCAAAAATAGTCAACAGCCTGTTATTAAATAGTAAAGACATACAATTCATTAGATATATGTTGTACCGTCCTATGTTTACGCATATACAGACGTTATTATTATATTACAGATGTTTGTATCAGCTTTCACCTTATATATTGTAATGTCTTGTTTTATGTGTAGTGGTGTCGATCGGTTCATAGGCCGGCCTGCCTTTGATGGACTGCCCAACGGTGATGTATGTATACTATATATTAAGCATGAAATAAATAATTTTGAATCTTGAATCTTGAATTCGTACAACAATTACGCATATTCCATCATCAATTAAGCGAGTGATCGAGTGCGTCATAAGTAAATAAAGTTGTGTGCAAGACAGTCTACGGTTTTGAATTAAAACTTTAACATTCAATCTACAATGGTCTTGAGAACTATCATGTTTGCAGACTGATAGACTATTTTGGAAAATTTAACACTGGAATGACTTGCTCGATAAGTTGGTAATTTTCCAAAAATAGTCTATCGGCTAACTGACATTTCTTATGAGACAATTAGAATGTTCTTTAGGTATAATTATAGGCCATGAAATTCTACTCAAGCTGCTACTAAAGGTTAGTAACTTCCTTTGATGTTTGAACTAGTATCCTCCTCGTTAATCACGTTTATCATTTAGTAAATACTATGCGTAATTACAAAACAATGGATTATCAGCGCTGCTTGAACCAAACAGTGTATCCAATTTCCCCCACGCGGTTACGCACAAGCTTATCAGTTAAATCACTACCACCGCTACCACCACCACCACCACCAACAACAACAACAACAACAACAACAACATCAACAACAACAACAACAACAACAACAAATGTATGAATGAATAATGTGGGAGAAAGAATGAATGAATGAATGAAGCAGATTAGACGCGCATGTCGTGAAATGACTGGAATTACCATCACACAAACCGCCGCCACCACCACCACGACCCAAACGACCACCAACAGCCAACCCACCACCAAATCTACCACCATCACCACCACCACCGAAACAGTTAACTACAAAAAACAGTTAATTTGACAGCGCTCTTACTTAATCAGTAATAAGTGCACGATGATCAGTCGGTATTACAAAGCAGGGATTCAGAGTTCAAAAAGAAGATCTGGGCATAGCTGATGTCCACTCACATGTATGAATTGCAAATATTATTACGCAACTTAGTTGTTTGATATTTTTTAGGTTCAGTCCTCGCGGTGTGTAGTTCTTTGATGTTTCAGATCACTGATCTTCGTGACGCTAGTATTGTGTCTGTTGGCGGCGAACCTAATAGACATATTTAAAATTTTCAAAGTTCTTTCCAATTGGATTGTTTCTTAAATATAACGCTTCCTTAAATTGAACGGTTATACCCGCACACAAGTTTCCAGAAAAACAACAAATAATAACAAATATGTATGCAACAGGCTCAGAATTTATGCATAGGCTAAACATTATATGTAGTGGGCCTACTACTAATAAACCGGGACCATTATATGACACCAAAAATACCGAAAATCCTCAAATTTATTTATATCTCGGGGGTAATGCATCTTTAAATTTATGAATCTTGTGTTTATCTTTTCAGCGCCATGGCACGCGATCCGCTCAGTATTTCCGGCAGCTGGTAACTTATACGGACAATCAATGGATGAACAATGCAGTATCGGACATACCATGGTCCATTTATAAGATGACGCTCCACACCAATAATGACGTTGACAATAAATTGCTAAATCTTTTTCATTTTCATACATGTAGAATTATACTTTCTTCTCTTGTATGGTATATCATGTGTAATAAGTTTTCCGGTGGCGCTTGTCTCGTCCCATAGGCAAAGCGAGACAATGGTGTTACATATTCCCGCGTCATCGCTGTCGGTGTGTCATTTGTGTTAACGTTTTTCAATGGGTTTATTAGTTAATAGCGACTATTCCAATATTAATTAAACTTTAGTACTTTACAGACATGTTCTATACAATGTATATGATGCAATCGCCGTCATTGCTATGATTTTTCGTCTTTTATTCACGCTTTTGGACTTTTAATTAATTTTCCTTTTTACATTAAAGATCTTATTACTTTGCATCTGATCCAAAATAAGCATATTTCTTATATATTACCTTCACTAGATTAGAACCTAGTAGAGGCGTTTCGAAACTAATTTGACTTGGAGCTGTTGTTGCATATGTAGGCTATACTTGTAGGCCAATCGATGCCAATGATGCGTAATTTCATAATAGCCAAACAGCTTAACCGCGTCGGAATGTTAGGAAATATAGATGTATCGCCCCAATAATCAATTTGGCCCGTTTGTAAATAGGCAGGACTATTTGTAAATTTACACTGGCCCGTATACCAATTTGCTATCGGCGCGCCCATTTTTGTAAATGGTGCATGTTCATATGTCAATTGGTTACTGACCGCACCCATTTGTAAATGGCGTACTTACCATATGCCAATATCTCACTTGCACCAATAGGTAGTGCATCCATGCATTCATTAATTCCTAGGAGTCTCTCCGGACAAACATTTAACCTGGGAGAAGCACATAGAGATAATCACATCCAAGGTCGCAAGGAATATTGGTATCATGCGCAGACTCTAGTCATCTTTTCCAACTCATATCCTAAAAACTCTGTATAACACATTGATACTTCCACACATAACCTACTGCAATGCTATCTGGAGCAATACATATCAAACTAAACTAAAAAAAACTAAAATCACTACAAAAGCATTCTATCAAACTATTTTCGCAAACCGCAGGAGGACAAGATACCTTCAAAAGAAACAAAATCCTAAAACTCGAAGACATTGAAAGGGTTCAGTTATACGGAATTCTAAAGGACTACCACAATAGCAACCTGCCCTCATCTCTATACAATCTTTTTTTTCCAACAAATGCAGACATACATACAAGAACAAGTGCCAATCTGTATGTCATATACCACCGAACAGAGACAGTTACATGAACACCATCCTACCAAGCAATACAACTATGGAATAATACAGATACAGACATACGAACACAAATCCTCACGTTAAAATCATCCAAAAAATTCATCAAAAACATAATTATTGACAATTACTAGAAATCGCACAACTAACCACCAACACCACCATGGTTGTTACACAGCACAACACTGGAATGACTTGGCATGCTTCCAGAGCGAGCTGAGGTGTCCTGTTGGGCATTCTGAGCATAGTGGTGGAAGGCATTGCCTACCAAAGTAGCGGTGCCTTCCAGTCCGATTGGGCTCGGAGTGTCCAGCAGAACGCTTCTCACTAATTAAAATGTTAACTTACTGTCTTGATCTGGAGGCATGCCAACTTCTTTTAGCAGTATTAATTCTATAATGAGCTGTGCTCTATAACAAGGCACCTGCTCACTGGAACAAAACATCAAATGCAAAAGTGTATAGGAGTAATAATAATAATAATAATAATAATAATAATAATAATAATAATAATAATAATAATAATAATAATAATAATAATAACATGGTAATATATAATAGATGAGCTCCCCAACCCACCCACCCACACCCATCTCCCACCCTATATCCATTTTTGTACATGAATGTAATTGTCCTGTTTTACTGTTGTATCCTACATGTATATACGTACTGTTCATATAATCTCACGTAGTATATGTCTGTTTATGGTACATCATATTATATATGTCATCCTATATTTTTCAATTAATGTTCATATGTTAGGAGTCCACCACTTCATAGGCTTGCCTTTGGTGTACTGCCTGTTGTAATTTCTGATAATGACGACTAAATATGAAAATAAATAACCTTGAATCTTGAATCTTGTCTTGCTGATCACTTCAGCAATTCCTTCAGTTGTTCAGACACGTCTACCCGTATTTACGCGTATGTTCATTCGTACATGTGTTTGTTGCTTATTTATTTGTCTGTCGGCCCATCCGTCTGTTCGTCCATTCACTCATTCTTTCAGATGGGTAGTCAATACTTATGCATGCATCAGAAAAAGAATGAGCATGTATGCATCAGTACGTGCTGAGAAATTGATTCAAGTGACTGATTAATCCATTGTTTTGTGATTACACGTAATAATATGTACACATGGATCAAAGTGATTAGTGAGAGGTTTGATAACGCAAGGATCAAATGAAGTGACTAATATTGGATGGAATTCCTGTGTTATTGGACAACATTCCTAAACAATATAAATAATGCTCACATTTATGAAAGAAAATTTAAATCGTCTCATGAAAAAATATCCATTTGCAGAGAGATGTTATCTTTGAAAACTTAACAGTACCCATTTATGCACACAATAAAACACTGTTTTGATTAAAATCACTATTCGTTTACAACTATGTACATTTCCTATTGGTGCAGGTTTTATATTGGCATATGGGCCTTGACCCATTTACAAACGGGCACACCGATAACAAATTGTCATATGGGTGTGAGCCGTTTACCAATGTGTTGTCATTTAATGTTGAGTGATGAAACTAGATTGGGACGTTTGGGTTTCTAGTACGCATAACAAGGAAATAGAAGCCACATGCTTAATAGAGGAATTTAATTTATCGATCAATCACATGACGTCATAGGCAGCACCAGCCACCTGTCAAGTTAGTTTCAAAATATTCACCAGCTTACCTGTATAGTTTTCTGGAAATAGAGATTCAAAGAGTACACGGATCGATTGAACCAAACATGGAAAAATCGTGGGTGGAGATTAACTATAGATGGGCTGGTCATAGCTAAAACTGAATTCCTGCATTGATTATCAAATGAGAAACCACAGGATCCAAGTAGGCTACAGGAAGTAAAAATCACATTCTCTCAATGACTAAACCATGCGAAAAAAGTAGAAAGGGATAAGAATTTGAATGCTATTTGACAAAAAGATCATAGATGTTACTGCATAATATAGCAACAACGCTCAGTCAAATCTGTGTTAAAATAATTAGCTGTTATATACTACTGGCCGTATCACAGCTTTTGAATCTATGGAGTTTAAATTAATTATCTAACTGAAAGTTGTCTGACTGACTGAAAGTTGTTGCTGTGACAACTGGCCGTATCACAGCTTTTGAATCTATGGATTTAAAAATGGATTATCCAACTGATCGTTATCTGCCTCACTGAAAGTTCTTGTTGTGACAAACTTACTATACAGCTGCGTGTTTGTATATTCTTACAAAAAGCTGTGGCACGACCACAACTGCACCGCCTCTCACTCAAAAACAATGATTTAACCCTTTCCTCATGGAATCGACAAAAACCGGCCACGATAGCGAGCTTGATGAATGGCCATTTGCAGACCAAGAGGGGCCTTTTTGGAAAATTATAATCTAGACTGACTGCCCCGATATCCCAGCCAGCCATTTCAGTGATAAATTTTCAAAAATAGACTTTTCTTTGTCTGCAAATAGACATTCAATACAATTGACTAGATTTAGCCATTAAAAGGTTAACACTATTTATGATGTAGCAACCACTTACCTTATGACAAAACTTCAATCATCGCTTGCCACGTATTCAGTCTGAAACAAACAGAAAGTAACAATCATTAACATCATTAAGTAGATATCGCGTCTAAGGCTCTTAAGACTGTGTGTAATTTTCAGTCAAATAATTTTAAAATCCATTGATTGAAACAGAGACAAGTAAAGCAGAGAAACGACTGGCGCTCACTCAAACAATGATGTAATGCTATTTATGATATTTTTTGCACTCGCATATGGCTTTCCTCCTCTAGTCCCCTCACCTCACCTCCTGTTCCGTAACCCTAGGTGCGAAACGACCCAGGGCGAAATATATATATCCGGATTGTACCAGACCAGAGAGCAGAAAATTAGAAATAATTATTAATACTACCTGTCCTTATCCGGTTTTTTACAGACAATTACACAGAAATGTATCTCAATTTCAACACAACCACACAGGAAAGACAATAATTTTGGCATTTTTGGTTCTGTGTATGTGTTAAAGAGTTCTATTAGGCAAATCCCCCATGGCTCTGTCCTTAACCTTGAGCGCATCTAGTCACCATGGCAAGTACAGTGCAGCTCTTGGATGGTTGGACATGCCTCCATAACAAAAATAGAACATGTTAGTTAAAATAATTTGAACACAATGTAAAAACTATTCTGTCAAGTGTTTTTGACGTTGTTGGAGTGGAAGATATTGCTGCCTTTAAGCAGGCTTGGGTACAGGCGCAAATGTCCAAAAGGTTAGTGAAACAATTGGACTAAACGTTGTTGCTGCTTTAGTCAATAAGTTGATTTTCAGGAAAATTAGTAATATTAATATGATCATCTATCTGTGTTAAAGAACCGCACTCTTTTAGCCCCAAAACACAGGTGGTGGACTCGAGCACTTTTGACTACAGTACAATCTACTCAACCAGTACTCTCTATATTCTTTGTCAAGATCCTTTCAAATTAATTAGCGTGATCTTAATAATATATCTCTGGTTGTCCAGTCTATGAATAGGGTAGGTGTTGTTAAATCAATTCATTCAGAAATATCTTAATCCATTAGTTGTCAAGATTAGCTTTTTGAATGTTCATTTGCATCATAAGAGAATACAATTTAAAAAAGTTTATGACTGAAATGACTGGCTTGGTAATCGAGTCAGTCATTCCAGTGGCAAAATTTCAAAAGATTATCTTCTTGGAATGCAAATAGACATTTGTCAAGATCAATAAATAATAGATCCTGATAATTCTGTTGACATGGGTTAATTTACTGTTCGCCCATTGTGATTAGAAGCGCTTGTCATTCAGTCTGACTATAAGCACATACTCCGCCATGTGTGACTAAGATGATCTCAGACAAAGTCAATGTTTAAACATTTTAATCTAGAAGTGCCAGAATCTTAGTTCAGGTCTTGAATAAGCTGATGAACATTCTGAAACAAATTTGACTGGAAACTTTGACCCACAGCTGCCAGTCAAATTATCTTCAAAATATTCAACAGAATATTTGTTAAATTCATACAGATATTGCTAGACAGGAAGAACACATAAATACGATAGCCACATTACTACAAGAGGTGTTAGCGCAAGAAGATAGTCAGCCAGGGAAACAAAGTATCGAGCAAGTGACATGGTTAAGGGAATGGGGGAAGGACAGAGGTAAACTAAGGGTAATGTTCACCAGCCCAGATTCAAGAAGAAAAATATATATATATATATCGCCAGACTTAGCACAAAAGTAAAGAGAAGCAGACTTTACTTTAAGGTAGGACTTGAAAAGAAAGAGAGAAGCAGGAGCTAGATGATGTGCTCATGTTATCATAAGAAGAGGCAGGATCGTTAACAGATCTGTTGGCGAGAATCAACCTCGATCATTTTCTGCAAAAAAACATAATGTATTTAGATCTGTGAATAGAGAGTGTGATATGGTTGATACTAGAAATAAGGAGAAAGTGGTAAATCCAGAGGAAAAACATGTAAATAAACTTTCCGTACTTTATACTAATGCAGATTGACTTAGGAATATAATTAATGAACTGAGGCTTACTATTAAAGAAGCCGACATACCCCCTCAAATAATTGCATCACTGAATTCAAGCCCAAAAATGTCAAATATCATCTGGAACCGGCTGAGCTAAATATAGATGATTATGACTGTACGATGACAATTAAGAAGCGAGGCATACTTCTGTACGCGCAACACAGCTTGAGATTAAAGCTGACTTTGAAGAATCAACATGGGCAGAAATTAAGCCAATAGTGACAAACTTATACTGGGATGTATATACAGAGGTCCTAAACGTAGTGCAGAGAATGCATTCCAAAATAATAATGATGAGCATCTAATTAGCCTTCTAAGGGACATTGGTAACGGAAATGATACTCATATATTGGTCATGGGAGACTTTAACTTTCCTAACATTGACTGGTCTTCACAAACATCTAAGGTAGAAGACCCTTTACATGCAGCTAATAACTTTATCGACTGTATACAAACTAATTAATGGTACCAGCACTGCACCCATAATACTATAGGAAGAGGGAAAGTCACCACCACCTTAACCGACCTAGTTTTTACAAATGAGGAAAGTATGATTTAAGATTCTGAAATATTGATCCCTCTAGGAAAGAGCGACCATTCTGTTCTCTCCTTTTGTTACAACTGCTACATTGGCGATAATGAAAGCAAAAATTATACTATGATAAAGGGGACTATGAGAAAATGAGATCAATGATAAATCTCAACCGGAGCAGCTTCTAGAAGCATACGATGTGTCACAGCAATGGAATATATTCGTAGAATGTAGCTACTAGAGAATGCATCCTTAAGAAAATCATCACAGCTCATAAGTCAAGAAAGCAGAGAAAACAACTGCTACTAGAACAGAAAGTTCGCGAAAAGATCAAAGAAAAGCTCAAGCAATGGAAAGAGTACATGAGGAATCGAGACCAGCACAGCTACCAAGCATACTGCAAGGTGAGGAATCAAGTTCGTAACCTGAATAGAAAATCACTGAGACAGCATAATAGAGTCCAATCCTAAGCACTTCTGGAGCTATGCAAAAAGCAAGATGAAAACCAAAGTTGACGTAACAAATCTGGAAATTCCAGGTACTGGACAGTTGATCGATACAGATGAAGGTAAGGCCCAAGTTCTACTAGAATACTTTTCCTCAGTATTTACTAGGGAGCCAGATGGGGATACACCAGCAATACCACAAAGGATATGTAACTCTGAACTACGTACTGTCCAGATCACATGTGACATGGTTATGAAAAAGCTTGAATCCCTAAATACTACCAAATGATCTGGACAGGACGTTATCCATGCACAGGTATTAAAGAAACTTAGCCAGGAAATAAGTGCACCACTATCCAGCATTTTTCAGACATCGCTTATCAGTAGTACTCTCCAAGACATTTGGAAAAGGCCCAGAGAATTACAGGCCAGTAAGTCTGACCTGCATTCTCTGCAAAGTAATGGAGGCTATAATAATGGATGCAATATATAGTCACTTTCAGGAGTGCAATCTGCTCAGCGATAGGCAATATGGCTTTATCAGTGACAGATCAACTGTCCTCCAACTGCTGCATGTTTAGATAGCTGGCCCGAAACTTTGGATAACAAAGGAATTATAGATGTGGTATATACGGATTTCAAAAAAGCCTTCGACAAGGTCCCGCACAGGAGGTTAATCGTCAAATTAGAAAGCTATGGGGTTAAAACCTCAGTGCTAAGCTGGGTCTGCAGCTTCCTTACCAACAGAAAACATCAGGTACGGGTAAATAGTGCAGTGTCACAATGGGCTGATGTTACAAGTGGGATTCCCCATGGCAGCGTACTGAGACCCATGCTATTTGTAGCATACAGTAATGACATGCCTTAAAATGTATCTTCCGAAGTGTACATGTTTGTGGATGACACAAAGCTGTTCAGACAAATTTCAAATGATGAAGACTCTAAGGCCCTCGAGACCGACTTATACAACTTGCAAAACTGGTCGGATGAGTGGTTGTTGAAATTTCATCTCTGGAAATGTAAGGTAATGGGGGTAACATCTAAAGAAAGGCAACATGAAGTATACTACATGAGAACAAAAACAGGTGTCACTGCTCCCTAACACACGAATGAGGAAAAAGACATTGGTGTTGTCATAGACCTGTCACTATCCTTTGTCAAACACATCACCCAAAAAGTCAACAAGGCCAACAGCATCATGAGTATAATAAGGAGAACTTTCGTTTATCTAGAAATTGAAAACTTTATCCCATTGTACAAAGGCTTTGTCTGCCCACATTTGAAATATATCAATGCGGTATGACACCCCTGGAGAAAGAAACGTGCAGATGCAATTGAATGGGTGCAGCGCTGAGCCACAAAACTTATATCATCACATGAGTTTCAGTGACCACCTTCAAGCATTGAAGCTTGCAACAATGGTTTACAGGCCAGAGAGGGTGGAGGCATGATCGAGGTATACAAAATGCTAAATGGAATGTACGGTCAGAAACTGCAAACCTGGCTCCCATACAGGAGAAAAGCCGAACTAGAGGGCACAGTGGGTAGGTTTTTCAACAGAGTGCACAAATAAATGTCAGAAAAATCTTCTTTTCTTTCAGGATTTGTAAGCTCTCGAACAGTCTGCCGTAATCAGTAATTTCAGCCCCATCACTAAACTCATTCAAAAACCGCATTGACAGATTCTGGCCTACACAGGCAGTTCTGTATGACTATGAATGTCCATACACCAGGAGTGACAGCACAACCACCCAGATTATGGATGTGGCTTAAGCATGCGCTCAGAATATTACCTAAGTTACCTAAGTTACCTATCTTCCAATCCAATTGTATCTGGAATACTCAACAACACAGTTCAAAATATTCAGCGAGACGTTTTACTTTGTTTGGGGCACGTGTTAGCTTATCTATGAGTTGCACTGTATTGATGTACATTTATAAAAAAAAAAAAATAGCAACAACACACATTTTATCCTTAATACATATAGTCATAAAACTAGGAGAAAATAGTAAGAGAAATTATGCTAACTATAATGTTGATGAAAGGGATGATGATGATGATAATATTAATATTAGTATTGACATCTGTTGTTGTGGTTGTTGCTTTTGTTATTATTATTGTTGTTGAGAACAATGATGATAGTAGTTATGGTGTTAATGGAAGTGATAGTGATGATGATGATAATGATGATACTAATGCTACTGTTGATGTCTGTTGTTACGTGTTGTAGTTGCTGCTGTTATTTTTTTATTGTTGATAATGATTACTATATTGACGATAGATGAAGACGAAGTTGATGGTAATAGTGATTTCTCTAGTGCCCACCCTGTATCTGATTTCTAAAAATTTATTGAAATCCAATGAAACGCCACTGATCTTCAAGTAATGGCCCGGCTTCAACAAAACGTTAATGAAATGATTCTATGGTGATGGGCTTCAGCACTTCTCGCATGGAATCTTGATTTGTCTAACCTTGATGAGGTCCATCTTTCACTTTCTAAAAATCCTTTAAAACGTATCTCCTAAATCACTTGGGCATCTTTGTCAAAATTTCGCTGCAGGGATCACATGCAGTGGTGGGCTCCATCAGATTTTTAAGCTCTCTGAATCACTGAAAGTCTAGTATGTATGATTACTGTATTCTGCGGCTGTAGTAGTAGAAACATCCTACAGCTGCAATCAGTCCTTCCTCGCTTTTGCCCAGTGTGTCTTGCCCTCAGCCGAAATGCTTAGCTTCCGCAGGTCCATTCTTGACTTGAGTGTACTGAGTCTTGCTTGCTTGAGGTCACCTCGTAACACGTTTAGCAGATTTATCCAATGACGTCCTCTCCTGCCTTTGTATTTGCTGGCTCGGAGTAGGGCGAATTCCAAAGCTCTCTGTGCTGGTGTCTCTTCTGGCATCCTTAGCACATGGCCAAACATGGACCATCTTTGCTGGGCGACTTTTACAGACAGCGGTGACATATTGCACATCTTGTATAGTGCATCGTTGTAAATTATGCTGTCTGTCCATCGGTGTCCAGTGATGGTGCACAGGTGTTTGCGGTGGCAGGTATCGAGTTTGTCTAGAGCTGCCTTTGGAGCTGCCCAAAGTCTAGTCAATGTTAATTATAGTGATGATGATGATTATCATAATAATCATTAATGATTGTAATAGTTGTGATGCTACTTGTAAAATAGCTATAGAAATATTAATAATTTTAATAGTGATGATCATGATAATACTGATGGTAATGTTAATAATAATAATATTAATAATAATAATAATAATAATAATAATAATAATAATAATAACTGAAGCAGGAAGATACCCCACCCCACATCCGACCCTTTCCTACCCACAGCGTGATGAGTAGAATAAATAGTGTATGCTTCTATGCAATGCATCAAATAATTCAAAGACACAGGTGGAATATTAATGTTTTGTTAGTATGTCTGTATATGTTATACGGTCGACTGCCCATTATACTGTTCTTTGTCTTCTATATAGTATACTATTGTTTTATGTACGTTTATGTAAGGGTGTCTGCAGTACATAGTACATTATATGTATGCACAATACATATATTGTAAATATCATTCAACCAAATAAATTCAGATTCAATTCAATTCAATTATGTAAGGATAAATCAAACCAACAGTACTCCTCAGCACTGTTATGTTCTCCAAAACTATGGTTTTAAAAACGTTCTCACCAGATGTGAGGGAACTACAACGTCAAGTCAAGTCAAGATGATGGTATAATTTCCATAATAGACGCCTCTACAGGTAAATGTCCGTATCACACATCTGCAAATGGTTATTATTAATTATGCAATATTGCACTTACATGGCTTCATTTTGAATTTAACTGATGAAAATAATACAATGACTGCTGTTAATTAAGACTTACCTGTAAAAGAAAATTTTACTGTTTTACTGTTTGTTGGTTCATTTTGCTCTTTTACTCTCATTCTGAAACAAGCCTTTGCATAAATTGACTGCCAATGTACTATGGAATGAGTCAACAGATATGATTTTGATCAAGAAATATGTATTGTTTTGATATGTTATTGAAAAAAACCAGCATTCTAAAGGACATCACTTTGGGAGCATCAAGGGAAATAGTTACAGAAACTGAATCATTTTAATTTTAACGTGAGGAGAGTTCCAAAATATGTCCAATTCTGTGATGATTTATTCAATTCAAATTTTCTTCAGTTTTCAATTCAGGTAGATTTATTTGTTAATTACATATTAGTATAAGAACATATGTAAATAAGTAGTCCATCTAATGCAAATCCTATAAGGCGATGGACTCCTGACATAGTTAAACATTCACATATACATTACATTTAACATAGCATACATAGAACTTAGACGTTTCCTCAAAAATATTAGCCAAATTGTCGACCAGCATTCTGAGGGGCAAGTGGATTGTCACGTGTCGCATTCAACCCTTAAAGGAAATAACCAAAAGAAAGTATTTTAATGTTAACCTTTATATGCAATCTAAGTTAATAAACAACCCTCATCATTGTGTAGAAGCTATGTTTAACATCTATCTGGTGACCTCCATATCATTTTAACCCCTCGTGTGTCAACTTAATCCTTTAATGGTCAAGTTGGTAAAAAAAACGCGACCTTTGCAGTGATCTTGAGAAATGACAATTTGCAGGCTAACAGAATAATATTTTTGAAAATTCCAGTGTTAAATTTTCGAAAATACTCTTCTTGGTCTGCAATTGGAAACTGGCTAAGCAGAAATTTGAATTTACATTACCGTTACACTTTTGATGAATGTCCATTTGAAGGATAACAGAAATCTATTTTTTTGGTAAATTTTCGTAATAAATTCACAAAAATACTCTTTTTGGCTGCAAAATTTTAATTTTCTTGAAAGGTATTCGCAATTAAATGATTAATTGAAATAAATAGTATTTTGTGCGCCTTAATGCACTGTTGACACAAAAGGGGTTAAAAAGCAGCATCATTCTGAGAGCCACCTGCCATTCGTATCTCGTGAGATCTCCTTCGATTTGAGATCGAGAAAAGTATTGTAGAAGCCACGCCTCTATTTTTAGATTTGGGAACCTGCATGTATAAGCTATTATTTTTATGCCGCTTTCAGCCTGCCGTGCTTATTATCATTCGCTTCACATCAAAATTTGATCCCATGTGAAATCAGGTGTAGCTGATTTAAACTCTTAATTATGTGGTTCGTTAATTTAAAGTATAAGTATTTCAGTTAAAAATATTTTAATAGAAATATCATCTAAATCTTGTATTTCAGGCCGTAGAAAAGTTTTGAATTTTTTTACAGGAAGGCGAAGCATACGGGATGTGGGGTGGTCTAGGGGCATCTCCTGCTTTGCCAGAGGTAAATATGGACACTTATGCCCCTCCCCCTTGTTTCCGGCCTTGTATTTGTCAGCAAATATTTTGTGCCTACATACTTTACCAACAAAGTGTATGCCACGCAATGGTGTGCATCATCTAGAATAGAACAATTGTGTGGATTCTTTTCCCTCCTTGTGTATGTATGAGATCAGACTTCTGACTTTATCTTTACACAAAGTTAACGTGAGAATAGAGGTTAGATCGAACATACTATCCATCGTGTTCGTTCTTGCTCCCTAAGGGCAAGAGGGTACATATTGCATGTGTACGTATGTGCGTGAATGCGCGTGCGTGTGTGTAAGGTTAGGTTTGTGGGTGGGTGAGAGAATGAGAGTGTGTATTTCTGTATCCGGAACGGATCCCATTTTGGTAAAATTGTTTTTAACACTACAAAGGATCTTACTGTGAAAAGGTGTTTGGCTGTGATGCAGATGCAAAAATCCTGGATTCGGATCAGATCAATTTCTCGTTACCTTGGAAACTCCTTATCCGATTTTGTTAAAATTTTCGCCACGACACACAATCAAGTTAGCGTCAAAGCTTAGTTTTTTTAGAAGTAACATTTTGCATTTGGTTCAACTTATGGGTTTATATGTTATGTTTGGTTACTTATACTTGACCTAAATTTGGACACGCAAGGTCATAATCAACGGCTAATTGCAGTAAAATCTAGTTAGTCTTCCCCCTATTCAAGTAGCATTATATTTGAAGTCAAGCTTCATAGTTCATTGTAATCTCGGAACGTGGAGCTTCATGGCTACATTAATATTGTAACCGTATCTTTGTTTAATGTTTGAGTAATTTATTATTTACATCTTGTTGGGTATTGATGTGGTGGTATATGTAAGAATCCATGTTGCGCAGTATCTTTCCCGGATGCTGTGGAACGTGACACGGAAAATGTAGTCATACAGAAAAACCTGCTACGTATACCAAACACCCCTCCCCCTGTTATAACAAATACTGGGCCTGTGGTAGCGCGTACATGCATGCCACTAGAGGCATTATCACAGTATGGTAAAAGACACTGGTTGTTCCCTCCAGCACTTCTCCGTTCTGATTGGATGTTATAAATAGATGGTGGGCCATAGGCCCAGTCCCTCGTTAAATCGGCTTGTTTCATGCTCTATCTTTTTCCGGGAAATACCAGTTGAATAAAAAATATGCTTTATGGAGTCAATATAATCTAACTTTTCGCCCAATCGAATACAGCCATTGGCTACTAATTGGCAAGCAGAAACAGAAGCAGACACACATGATCTGAATTTATATATGGTATCATAAATTAAAATTTGGTTAGCAGTATTAATCTGACAATGTATTCGACTAGGAAATGGAATTATCACCATAAATGCATTTCTGTTAGCAATGTGATATTCTCATATAAACGAGATTGGCGAGAAAATACTGACCTCTGAAATGCCGCTTTTGAGAGGGCCATGTATCTTAATCATGAGCGATCTAGCCAATTTATACGGTATGATCTATGGGTTTACCGTATAACATCGAGGGAGATAACTAACTTCCACAGACCATCCTTTTAATGTTTGAGTGATTGACCATCCTTTTAATGTTTGAGTGATTCCCCCCTGAGTCGAATCTGATTTTAAGATTTCTAGAGAATGAGACAGGGACAATATCTGGTCAGGTCTCTAGGACCATCAAGAGGAAGAGTTATCTGATATGACCCCTATAATATAAACATGGCCAACCTGCGAAGTAGGACATACTTGTGAATATACGACCCGACCATGTATTCTGAATCCCTGACAAAATCTCACAGGACAAAATCCTACCAGACATAATCCCACCAGACAATAGCCCACCGGACATAATCCCACCAGGACATAATCCCACTAGACAAAATCCCACCAGACAATATCCCACCTGGACAAAATCCCACCCAGACAAAACCCCACCGGACCACCCACACCTCGCTCATGTTGGGATCGATCGATCATGGAAGCGTTGACTATCAATTTCCAGAAAATTATACAGGTAAGCTTTCGAATATTTTGAAACTAATTTGACTGGGTGCTGTTGTTGCTTATGGCAACAACAGTGCCCAATCAAATTAGTTTCAAAATATTCAACAGCGTGTTTATTAAATATTAAAGATATGCAATTCGTACAACAATGTTTACTGTCATCAATTATGCATTTGTGACGAACTTATCTATGTCATTCATGACGAATGACGTCATTTAGTATGATGTCATCCTGCACGTCACCTTGATTATGACATCATGTTGTGAATATTGGATTCTAGGATTAGCTACTCTTAGATCCGCCGAGTATGATATTGTATAATATTTAGTGCTTGGGAAATATTGGCATATGAGCTTCAACACTGTGCGGTTGAAATCAAAGCTTTAATTTCTCAATGGTGAATATTTATTACAGTATCATTACATTACGTCATTTGGGGATTCCACGGTACAAGGAATTATAAGCCGTTATTGACGGGTCAGATGCGAGGCGTGTATGAGCGTGAATAGTGCATAGTATTATTGCATCGCTGGGGAAAAACCCGATGACTGTTTTGATGACCTATAACGAGTGCAAACATGTAGACTGAATGTCAGAATGACTGTTTGAATATGTTGTAGAGAACTACTTTGTAAACGAAAGGCTGGTAATTATGATCACTATGGGCAAACAAATTATGCTAGTCATATTTGAAATCAGTCTGATTGAGTTGGGTGTGATTACCACCAACCAATCAAGTTTTGTCATTTCAGGTATTTTTAATAGCCGTTTTGTGTTTGTGTTTAAACACAGTTATAAATTACTAGAAATAAGGAGGCAGAGTTTACCCGTGTTAGACCATAGAACTGGTTCTGGTATTTTAATATAAGAATGGCATGGCGTGACGGTAAGACAGTGATGAATTAAATACTGCGAAGCTTTAAGGAGACGTTCTTGGTAGTTAATGTCTTACGGGACCAATGTGTGAGATACGATTATGATGGTGGCCAAGGACGATTGTTGAATAACGGGAACGGCCATAACAGAGTGCTAAGGAAACCAGTTCTATGATTCACTACCGCGTGGTGCCTGATGCTGATTGCATAACTTGTGATCATCCTGGAATAATCCCACCAGGTTAAGGAGCAGGCACTAGTACGTCATGACGAGTGGTAACCATCGGTCATCGTGACTAAATAGAAATTGTCCCATTATGAAAGTAATTACAGCAGAATCCTACTTGGTTGGTTAGCGCTCCTGTCACAATAAACCAAAGGGAGTGGGAGCACAAAGTATGCGAGTTATGACTGTTGATGAGTCTTGTCAAAGCTTACATTATCTGTCAGGAGCCATCACTTCCAAACTGCTTCCCACCAGTTCCAAGATTGCAAAATGAGGGAGCAAGCGACCAATCAGAGTGCAAATTTTAGGGGGAAATCTTTGGGATAGCCCAAAATGACGCCAGAGCAGAGGAACAACTTTATTTGTATATAAGTTGGTGTCTGCTTGGTTTTCAGTTATCTTTTCACCATCAGTAGATCCAAGTGGTTATCTCGATATTAGTAGTAGATCTTTATTCCAACTGGAGATCCGAGAGGTACTCTTTACACCATCGTTAGAACCAATTTCATAATATTATTGAAGTCATACATCATTGGAAAGCTAAGCCAATTTTCTATAGGCTTCTGTATTCGTTTTCATAGTTTTGTAAAATTTAATATAGTTGATTGTAATTTTAAAAAGCCCCCATTGTCCACTTGATTTAATGAATCTAGGTATAATGGTGTATTTTATATACGCAAATAACCCAGTGACAGATTTAAAAAATGCATTAATGATTAAGTAACTGAATGCGCTTTCCAGTGATGTATGTCTTAAATAATATAGTAGTTTTAGTTTATCATTGGAATGGCTTAAATTGCAGTGTATTTTAGTGCAATAGTATCTCAATGCTGGACAGCTGCTTGTTGGCATCGTTACCAGCCAACAGTTCTGCTCTGAGCATTGATTTAGTGTAATCCCGGCGTAATGATGTTAATGTGGGAAAGGTGTATTTGTTCAGAATACCTCTATACTCATTCGCCAGAAAGTCTACCTCCCTTGTTTGGCAATACGATTTCTAACCCGTATGCCAGGACAGGAATAATATATGCCAACACCAAGCTTCTCAGGACCACAGGTGATAGTTCACCTTTACCATGCATCCATGCTCCCAGCAGTCGCTACAGAGAATGGACCTTTTCAGTTTTACCTATGTCCCGCCCATCTCTAGCTAAGCTCCAACCCACACTTTGCCCGTGTTGGGATTGATTGATCCCTGAACTCCCTGACTATCAATTTCTAGAAAACTCTACAGGCAATCTGTTTAGTCTTTTGAAACTAATTTGACTGGATACTGTTGCTGTCTATGGCAGCGACAGCAGCCTGTCAAATTAGTTTCAAAATATTCAACATCACATTTATTAAATATTAAAAACATACAATTTGTACAAGAACACTTAGTCCATCACTAACTGAGAAATAATTGCCATATTCGCAGCTGTAAGAAAGACTGTGTCTGTTGTGGTAACTTTTTCATGTGTAAAGCACAACTCTAAAAAAACGCGTCCTCTTGATCTGTCCCAGCCACTTTCCATCTAAGCTCTTCTTTTGAGTGTTTATGTTCTTCTATTAGGCTTTTCGGTGCCATCCTCATATCACAATCGTCACTTTCGTTGGTCATTTTGCGCTTGTTTCTTGGGGTCTTGGGAGCATGTGTAGCCGATAAAGATGTAGAACTGCTGACCATCTTGTTTCCTTGGTTCTGTGAGACAACATTAGAAATGGAAAGAAATTAAATAATATGGCAGAAAATAACTACCGGTACCATTCCAAATCACTACTCTTTCACCAACTTTAATGTTCCGCATGACCACGCCCCCACCACACCACACCCCGCGGTCGGAGCGGAGCCTACTGTAAATATCGACTTACAATCCGTAATCATATGAGTAACTCACTAAGCAAATTTGGTTGAATTCCGCCAACTTTGTCATTCTGCCCCCTATACTCCACCCTCTTCTCTCCCTCTCCCCCTTGTAGAGTTGTTGGGGTTCTTTATTTAATTAATAACACATCAAATAATAACTATTAATTATTTTATTTGTGAAAATCAATCAACCGTATCCATCGTCCAATGTACGTCTAATTGAGTGCCCTGAAATACAGATCATCAGGAATGATGGATAACTCCATTACATCCCTCCACTCTTTGAAAAGTATAAAGCATAAAATAAACTATAGGAGTGGATGGACGAACAGACAGATCACCATATGAATACACTTAATAAAAATAACAGATAGACAAGTGTGCTTGTTCTATCACACTACTACTCAACTAATGATTATGGAATTAGTACCTTAGAACTAACTAAATTACCGTAATAAGGGTTAGGATGAGAAAATGCATGGATACCACAGAGAACACAAGATTAGGTAAGTATGTACTCATTGAATCTTACTGGGACATTTCGTTTCTGGGTAAGCCTAGATGAACCACGACGGACTACTGTATTACTATTACCAGGGTTTGATGGCGATAGACATGAGTCACCCCACACAGGAGCATCCCCTGACACTGGAACTTCTTGCAGCTCAGGAGAATCTGCTGACAATGGAACTTCTTGCAGCTCGGGTCCACTTTCATCACATTCATCTTCAACTAGAACTGGTCCTTCGGAACTTGTCACCGGCTTGACATGTGAACTATTTCTAGCCTTTAACTCACCTCCTCTCTGGCAAATGACCATAAAACCTTTCTGATCAATCACCTGGAATGGGTCTTTAGAGAAATGTGGCTGCATTTTGCCTTTGTTGGGTTTCTTAAAAAACACCTTATCACCGATAAACAACTTAGAATCTCTGATATTGCTGCCATTCTCTGCATAGCTCTTCATCTTACTCTTGGTCGTCTTATCTCTAGCTCTGAACTCGACATCATCTGGCTTTGACTTAACTTCTGGTAACGTGGTCTTGATGGTCGGCCAAACAATACTGTTGCAGTAGACTGACCTGTTGTACAATGTGCAGTCGCGCGGTAGTTCCTGAGAAAGGAGAACATCTCTTGCTTCCAAGGTTTCCCTTCAAGCTGTGCATACGTTCCCAAGGGGTTTCATAAAACTCTCGACCTCGCCATTAGCTGCTGGCCAATACGGGATTACTCTCCGATGCTTGAAACCATATCTCTCTGCAAAATCACGAAATTCTTTGCTTTGAAAGGGAGGACCATTATCACTCCTTATTATCTCTGGTATGCCATGAGTTGAAAAGATTCTATCCAACTTTGGAATTATAGTCCTGGCTGATGTCGATCGAACAGAATCAACCTCTGGATACCGACTGTAATCATCGATGACAACTAAAAGGTAATTACCATGTGGAAATGGACCACAGAAGTCAATGCTAAGTTCTCGCCATGGACCATTTGGCAGCTCTGTCATCTTTTCAGACCACTCACATTGGCTTGGCAGGCACACATTGTTCTACTTTTGCTTTAACCATATTGTCTATACCGCAAAACCAAATCTTCTCTCTCATCAAGGCTTTGGTTTGTTGATTCCTTGATGACCTTCATGGGCAAGGTCAACAGCCCTCTCTTGAAGACTCGCTGGTAATACTACTCGATTACTCTTCAGAACTAAATCTTCCTCAAGGCTGACTGTTAGCTCATTCCGAAGCTTGCTGAATGACAGAAATACACAGTAATCTGGTCTCGACTTGTCAATTGTATGTCATTGGTTATTCTTGATGAGCTGAACTACTGACTTCAACGTCACATTCTTACACGTTTCTTCTTTAACTTGTTCCAATGACATTGTTTTGGGACCGCTTCGTTGCAAATGAAATCTACATATTCCTCTGCTATTTTCTGTTCCCTGGAATTTTCCTCTATTCCATACGAATGCCGAGACAAGTAATCAGTCAGGTTACTCTTACCACTACGGTACACCCGCTTAATCTCATATGGCTGTAGCCTGAGGGACCAGCGCTCAAGTCTTGTTGGAAATTTGGCCTTGTCATTGCCATACATACCCAGAAGTGGCTTGTGATCTGTTATGACTGTAACCTGCTGACCATATGTGTATAGATAGAAATACTCCCAAGCCCAGACTACAGCTAATGCCTCACGCTCCAGCTGACAATATGTCTGTTCTACTTGGGTTAACGATCAACTGCGATATGCCACAACCTCTGGATTTTCTGCATCACTATACTGCACCAAAACACAACCTAGGCCCACTGGTGATGCATCAACAATCACTTCTGTTTGTTTCTCCACATCAAAATATGCCAACACTGGTTTCTGAGAAGGAACTGACTTAATCTTCTG
Organism: Chaetoderma sp. LZ-2023a; assembly: GCA_034401795.1. NCBI lineage: Eukaryota > Metazoa > Mollusca > Caudofoveata > Chaetodermatida > Chaetodermatidae > Chaetoderma > Chaetoderma sp. LZ-2023a. Next base: position 46,923,631 of record CM067367.1, read on the forward strand.
AACTGCTTCTTGCTGGTCTTTGCGCCACTCAAATTTGACATCTTTGCATGTCAACTTTCTTAAAGGGGCTGTAACTGTGGAATAATCCGGGATAAATCTTGCACTATAGTTCACCATACCTAGTAGACTTTGAACTTCTTGTTTTGATTTTGGCTCTGACATCTTGGTTAAAGCTTCAATTCTCCATGGATCTGGAGACATTCCTTGCTCAGAAAATACAAATCCAAAAAATTCATGTGATGACTTGTTGTACTCGCATTTGGCTGCATTTAAAGTCAAACCTTTCTGAATCAGTCTGTCAAATGTTGCTATAAGTGCTCTATCATGAGATGCTTGGTAGTTACCAAAGATGAGAATGTCATCTGATACATTGATGGCACTTGGTAGTCCCTCAATCACTTGACTAATAACATTCTTGAACCCTTCAGAAGCACTGTTTATGCCAACAGATAATCTTTTGTAGCGCCTCAGACCTATGTGAGTTGAGAAAGTTGTGATGCTTCTAGACTCAGGATCAAGCTCTAGCTGGTGATAGCCATTCTTGAGGTCTAACTTTGAGAATATACTAGCTCCATTCAACTTATTCTGAATGTCATGGACAGTCGGGGTCACGTGCCTGTCTCTCTGTTTGGTTGCCTCATGTCCACGCACATCCTAATTTCATTTTGACACTGGCTTTGGAACAATAATAATGGGCGATACCCAGGGAGTTGGACCATTGACATTTTCAATGATATCCATCTCTTTCAATCTCAAATGAATTCTACGATGTTGTTGCGCTATGGGCTGAATAGAGACATCGATATGCAATTTAACTTGATGACGTTCCAGTTTAACAATACAATGGACCAGTTCTGGATATTTTTTGATGTACTTGTTTGCAACACCATTTCCGCATACACTGTGTACTGCATGCTTTTTGTCACATGATGTGCAACAGTTATTAAACCAAGTTTCCTTGAATTAAGAAAACTTAACAGAGATGATTTTCCACCTGGGACTACATAGAACTTATCTTTGACCATTTTACCACGTGATTGAATACGTGCATTAAATTTTCCCAATACATGTAATTACCACCATAGGGTATGATCTGTGTTTTTGTAAGCATTAGTTTAGTTTTGGGGTTCATAGAATTGTATGTTGTCATATCCAATATACCCCTGGTACAAGTGCTAGGCCTCAAAGTAGATCTAAGATCTCTGATCTTGGGTCGGGCGCAGGGGTGTAGCACTTTATCTGGGTACCAAGCCAGGTATTTGGAGCGAGTGGCCAACCATAGCACTAAACAACTCATCTTTCATGACAGTTAATATTATGAATATCCGTCATGGTGTTCGGCATGTGAGTTCCCGCCAGGCATGTGCAGCACCGCCCCATCCCCAGCCTCAAAGGGGTCCACCCAAGCTACTGGTGGTAAAGTTCGTAGACCTTGGAGAAAAAGGAAGAAGGTTGTCCGACCAAAAGTACAAGTAAGCAAACCACTGACTATCATGCAATGGAATGCTGAAGGAGTTTCTAAAAAGAAAACGGAACTTAGCCAAATTCTCAAGGAGAAAGGCGTAGATGTCGCGTGTATCAAAGAAACTCATCTAAATGCCAATAGAAGATTCTGTATAAGAGTATTTCAGTGCTTCAGATCTGACAGGGATTGAAGACATAAAGGAGGAGTCATAACCCTAGTCCGGAATATTCTAAACGCCATCGAAGTTCAGAGGGACATGGAAGGACCTGAAATTCTCACAATCAAGATAATTCCAGAGAAACATCCTATCACTGTTGCCAACTATCACTGCCCTAATAATCAACCATTGAATCTTGGAAAAATCCCAGTTCCTCAGATTTAACTATCGTTGCTGGTGACCTCGACAGTCATTCTCAATTATGGGGCTGTAGTTCTACTGATAGGAGGGGTGAGAACATTGAAAATTGGATGGATGAGCAGAAGCTGATTCTCTTGAATAAGGCAGATACCCCCCCCCCCTACATTCTACCCAAGACGATGGCATATCTCAAGTTCTCCTGATCTAGCATTTTCGACAGAAAATCTACATCAAGAATCTTTGCGTATTGTTGGTGAACAAGTTGGAGGCAGTGATCACCTCCCTATTTTCACTACCATTAACATGGATGTTGAGATTGACCGAAATCAGACCCCTTGATGGAACTACAAGAAAGCAGACTGGGACAGATATCAGAAAGAGAGTGGCAGATTGGTAAAGGACATTGATGTCAAAAAAACAAAACATCAATAAAGTTGTTAAAGAGCTTGACTCTGCTTTACTCTCTGCTGCTGGAAAATGCATTCCTAGGGGATCCAGGAAAAGCTACAGACCTTACTGGAGTACGTCTCTGCAAAAGTTACATGAAGAAATGTCCAAAGCAAGGGAAATTGCAGAGAATGTCCCAACAAAAGCCACCCATGTGAGACCCCAACAATCCAAGGCAAAGTATCTAAAAGCCAAAATCAGAGCTGCCAGAGAAAAATCTTCAAGCCTAAATCTTGAAAAGGATACAAATAAACTCTGGAAGCTTGTGAACCAGCTTAATGATGAAAACGCCAGAGTAACGAACATATCTCTTGAAGAAGATTATGAAATTAAAACAGGAGAGGCTGCTGCTGAACACTTTGCTTGTATGTTTCAGAAAGTAAGCAATCTAGATGTGCCAATGAGTTGTAAAAAAAGCTGCAATGAGGTCTGCAAAGGGGAACGGAGAGACACAAATACATCCCGCAGGAATGGATGAGCGTCTGACCATCAGCGAGTTTGAGGAAAGCTTGAAAGTTCTGAAAAGCAGGAAGTCTCCTGGACCAGATGGAATAACCAATGAGATGTTGAGGAATCTGGGTACTATTTGAAAGCACAAGCTTTTGGAGATTTTCAACCACAGTTGGTACACAGGAGAAGTTCCCAAATCTTGGAGAGAGGCCAACATGATCCCTGTACTGAAGAAAGGCAAGAATAAATCCAAAGCAGCAAGTTATCGACTTATCAGTCTGACTAGTTGCACTGTCAAAGCCATGGAGAGAATCCTCAACCAAAGACTTCTTCGATATCTTAAAAGCAACAATCTCTTGGCGGATGAACAAAATGGCTTGAGAAAGTGTAGATCTACTGAGGATCAAACAACGTATCCGACACGGTCTATTGAGGAAGCATTCCAACAGAAAAAGCATACCATCACCGTGTGGGTTGAGCTGCAGAAGGCATTTGATAAAGTATGGACGCATGGACTCATCCAAAAGCTCAGGACCAGTTATATCTCTGGAAAAATATACAGCTGGATATGCCAGTATCTCCACAATCGAAAGGCATCAGTACAGCTGCATGGGACGAGCAGCAAGAAAGTCATGCTACGACATGGTGTACCTCAGGGTGGTGTAGTCATTCCCACCCTCTTCACAATATTCATCAATGCCCTGGTGAAGAACCTTCCAATTGGAGTCAGAGCTGCATTGTATGCCCACGATCTTGTGATGTGGAGCAGTAAGGGGTATGTGTAAACAGCCAATTACCGCATGCAACTCGCAATTGATCACCTCAATTCTTTGGTTACAAGTTGTTTTGTCCAGATCAACAAAGAGAAGACAGTCGCAACTCTATTCACACTATCCACTAAAAAGGAGCACAATACATGTCTGAAATTTGGTGACTCAGTTCTACACTTTGAGGATGAAGTAACTTATCTTGGTCTGATATTTGACAAAGGACTAACCTGGAAGGTGCAAATCAGAAAAACTGAAGGTATAGCCAAGTGAAGACTGGCAGTTATGCGGAAGCTCACTGGAACAAAATGGGGAGCTAACATGAAAATTCTGAAACAGGTTTACTCTGGATCAGTTAGGCCCATCATCGAATACGGCTCATCATCGTGGATGACAGCTGCTACAAGCACCCTTAAGACGTTGGATAAGGTACAAAATCAGGCTCTTCGTATCATAACATGGTCTATGAAGACCAGTCCAATAGCAGCGATGGAAGAACTTACCAATATCCATCCACTCCAGGAGAGACGAGAAATCAAGGCCGAAATTCAATACGAGAGATTCAAATTGATGCCTCACCATCCCATGCATATGTTGACTCGCCAAATGCCTAGAGGAAGGCTCAAGAGGATTAATTTCTTATTAACTTCGAAGAAAATTGAAAGAAGCAGAGAGTCAGACATCTTCCCCAGATGTAGAAACATAACTGCTATCTCTGAGAGGGAACCGTGGAAAGCTTCTGAAATAGAAAACACAATTTTAATCTGGCCCTCGATTCCAGGGATTGAAAGCAATCCAAAAGAGAGATCAAGCAGATGTGACAAACAAAGTTCTTGTATTGAGTCATATTGCAGAAAACTACCCTGAGGAAGAGTGGATACATGTTTATACAGATGGATTAGCTATTCAGGCTCTTAAGAATGGAGGGGCAGGTGCTCACATTAGGTTTCCATGTGGAGATATAACAGACTCACGCGTGTCAACAGGGAAGCACTGTAGCAATTGCACTGCAGAAATCCAGGCGCTGATCTTAGCTAGCAAGCTGATACAACGAGAAACCAGAAATGAAAATATTGTCTTCCTGACAGACTCCCTCTCAGCACTCCAGGCGCTGGAGAGTCGAAAAGAAAGTACCGATTTAATTTATGAAAATCTTACGCAACTGGTCAAGGAGAACAATGTTAACTTACAGTGGATCCCCTCGCATTGTGGCATATTAGGAATGACAAAGCTGATCAACTAGCTAAGGAAGGGTCAAATAAAGAACAATTCAACCGCGAGGTTGGCTTTGAAGAACTGAAGCATATCATTAAAGCCACAAGAACCACCAGCAGGCGGCATACTGATGCAATACACAACCTCAGTAGGGAGGATCAGACATGTATCTTCAGATTGAGGATTGCTCACAATCGTCTCAATGCACATCTTCACCGTCTCAAGATTACAGATTCTGCACTTTGTGGGTGTCAGTAGGCAGAAGAAACAGCAGAACATCTCTTGCAGCACTGCCAGCGATATGAATAGGCTAGGAGAGGTTTCTGGCTTATTGAAATATCTTTTGAAGAGACGATATCAGAGGAGACAGAGACAGTTTGATGACCACTTCAGTTTTCATGCACCAAATAAGAAAAACAGATTACTGTCATGAGAAAGATGAACGCAAGAAGAATATTCAACATGTTACATGTTGCGCCACTATCAGCAGTAATGATAACTGGATTGTGATTTATACTAACATAAAATTTAGGTTGCTGCAACATTTCAACACGGCAGCTTATATTGAAAACATATTTATCTTCTGAATCTGTTTCGACAACCTGGTTGACATGTGTTTTTGACCTTGTATTGAGCTCTTGTCTTGCTGATTGTCTCGGGAAATTGGATTTTCCGATACAAAACCTTGCAAAATGACCACTTTTATGACATCGATAGCATTCTACCGCCTTAGCAGGACATTCCTGCATACCCCCTTTATGCGGGTAATTATGTCCACAATTACGGCATTTAATAGTGCCATTATTAGACTGGTAGTGTTGAGAATGTTTTTTGTTCAATTGAAAATGTTCATGGGTCTGCTTTGTTGTTCCGCCTTGCTGTTTGGACAACACAACATTCACCTCACGAGGACTAGTTGCTGTTTTAAGTGACTTCTCAATTCCCGAAGCCTGGGTCGATGAAAGTTCGGATATACGATCATCTTCAAGAAGTTTTTCGAGTGTCATTTCAACATCAGCTAATCCGTTTCTACGAAGCCGGTTTGACGAACAACCATGAATCAACTGCGACTTGACCTCAGAACTTTGATCTGCAAAAACACATCGATACGCAAGGAGTTGTAAGCGCGTATGATGGGAATCTAAAGACTCTCCTTGTTCCTGTCTCGCTTCACGGAACTTAAACTTTGCAAACTCAGTGTTATGTTTCGGGGCAAAGCGAGCATCAAGTTTATCTTTAGCCGTGTTATAATCTACACCAGTTTCATATAACGTTAGGAAAATGTCATAGACTTGCTCACCCACAGAGTGAAGTAAAACAGCACGTTTCCGTTTGGTCATTGTCAATACCCATTGCTAGGACATAATTCTCAAACCTTGCAATCCATTTTCCCCATCTTTGGCCTTGCGATTTAGGATCATTTTCTATATCAAATGGAGGAACACTGGATAAATTCGGTAATGGTTTTGAAGCCATCATGAACAAAGTTTATGATGTAAAGTTATGCTTAAATTGTCGAAAAAATAGTGTCTGTGCACTGAGTGTACGTTACTATTGACATATGTGATCACGGAAATACATGAAGATGTACACCACACACTATATAGACGATAGCTGTTTGCGTAAACACGTGGTAACACCTGTACATAATTGGAAACGTTGTGAATATGATTTCACGAAATCTGGTAATTTTAATGTTTATGGGCACACAGTGACTGTAACTGGTTATTTCATATTGACGCCCTGCCTGTTTGTTGGGCCCATCCTCGTCGCCATTTGTAGAGTTGTTGGGGTTCTTTATTTGATTAATAACGCATCAAATAATAACTATTAATTACTTTATTCGTGAAAATCAATCAACCGTATCCATCGTCCAATGTACGTCTAATTGAGTGCCCTGAAATACAGATTATCAGGAATGATGGATAACTCCATTACACCACTCTCCCTTCCTCTCTCCCCTCACCCACCCCCGCTCCCTTCCTCCCTCTCCCTCCCTCCCCCTCCCCTCCCTCCCTCCCTCCCTCGCCCTCTCCCTCCACCCCTCTCTCATTCTCTCTCTCTCTCTCTCTCTCTCTCTCCTTCCCTCCCTCCCCCCGCCCCCCTCTCTCCCTCTCTCTCATACGCATCAAGCTAGGATGCCATTCACGCGTATGCGTATGCATATCCATATGCGAATTGTTTTTCGTTTCAATTACAAATAGATTGTATGATTCCATATGTCCGTAGCGTATGCGAAACCTGTCCGTATTCGAATCCGATCGCTACATGTAGCGATTTCATTAGGATGCGGACAGCATTCGGATGTGGGATTCCTTGAAAATGGCGTTATTATTGCGTCATTTATTGGCTTTCCCGTAATCGACGTGCTAATATTCCGTACACCTTTTCCAAAATAAAAGTTACATTCATAGTGAGCGCTGGAATCTGAAAGGCTGATAGATTCAGTTAGAAAATATTCATGCCTCTGATGCCACTAATCCAGCATTGCTGGGTGTGCAAAATGTATTAACGCACCCTACGCTTGTGCCGTGAATGCATATTGCTGCCTGTCGGTCGGTCAGTCAGTCAGTCACAAATGTTTATTCCGGGCTGTATCTAAACCGGAGGCCCACGGGCCCTGTATCGCTTACCTGGAACATAGGCATTTCGACTAGAAATGTCATTGCTTATATGTAGAACCATACGATTTGGCAAAAAAGGTGGTTTTCGAGAAAACATTTTACATTTCCTATTGCTTTAATATGTGAGTTTTTGGCTGTTAAATGATCCAAGATGGCCACCAAACCGTTCACCCGACAGCTCCCAAGGTGCGCAAATTTGAAACCAGCATACCAAAAAAGATACATAAAACCAATTTCGGCTTCAAAATCAATCAAATAAAGAATTCCAATATGGCCACAAACCACGCTACAATTTGATTGGCCCAATGCTGACATGTTTTTTTACCTATCAAGTTCCCTTGCACAAACTTTAATGGCGCTTAGTGCCTAACCATATCTACCAAAGTTCATCCTGATCAGTTCAGTTGTTCTGCAGAAACAGTCGTTTTCGCGAAAACTAGGTTATCCAAGATGGCCGCAGGAGCATTTGGCCACCTTGAACAAACTTGGTTCAGCTCTTGCTCTAGATAATGTTTCATGAGTTTTGAATTGATCGACAAAGTGGTTACAGAGATTTTTAAAAACGTCTCTAAAAACCGGACAAAATTTAAGATGGCCACTGACCAAATTGACCGATTGGTTTCGTTTAAACACACTTTGATCCCTATGGCCAAAGGATGATTACTGCCAAATTTCGTTGAAATCCGCCCAGAATTTGTCGAGAAGACATTTTACATTTTCTATTGCTTTAGTATTGGAGATTTTTGGCGGGATAGTGGTCTAAGATGGCCGCCAAACCGTTTTTTATCCGACAGTTTCGAAGGTGAAGATTTGAAATCAGCATACTCCACAACCTTCAAACTCCATCAAATAAAAAAATCCAATTTGACCACCAAACACGCGGCGTGTTGATTGTTCCACGACGGTCAAGTTTCTTCACGCATCAACTTCCCATGAACAAACCTTAATGGCCCTTACACCCTAATCATATCGCCCAAATCTCGGCCCTATCGATTTAGTGGTTTTGGAGAAGAAGTAATCTTCACGAAAACAAGGTCATCCAAGACGGTTGCCAAAGCATTTGGCGAATCAAGTTCCCTTGAACAAACCTTGTTCAGCTCTTGCCATAGATGATAGTTCACGGGGTTTGATTCGATCACTCAAGTGCTTTCGGAGAAGCTTTTTAAAGATATTTCTAAAATTTGGCCAAAATCCAAGATGATCGCTGGACAAATTAGCTGATCGGCTTCCTCCGAACTAAGTTGGATCTGTATGCCCCAAGAATGCTTTCTACCAAACATAATTGAAATCGGGTCAGGGGCGGGTCAGGGGCCGGACGACAGACGGACATATGGACGACGGATGATTGCCATGGCATAAACTCACTTGGCCATTCTGACCAGGTGAGCTAAAAACTACTGATTTGCAACACAACGAAGGAACCTGCCGTGCGCGAGGAATTCCTGACTTTAGTAGTGATCCGGAGAAAAGGACCCAGATCTGGATTGAACCAAATTCTGAATATGTGGATATTTCGGAAACTATGTGATCGATTTGGCTCAGATTTTAACGCAGGAAAGGGTGTGACCATACACCAGGATTCGACAACTGAAGGTGTGATTCTAAAAAAATCGGGGAAAATCGAAAAAATCTGGAACCCGCAACTAGTGAGATTCTAACGACCCTGTTATAGATAATTTTTAAACGTGTAAAGTGGGTGCGTAAATCCATTATAAGAGTATGTAGATGAGTGTGTAAAATAATCTAAATCCTGAAGTGTACGCAAAGTGCGTGGGAGAATGTGTAAATGAATGTATGTTGATAGTTCTTATACGTGAGCATGATTCTGTGCGTTCGTGAGTGCGTGCGTGTGTGCGTGCGTGTATGTTTATTCTCTAAGAACAAACATACAATGTCTGGGTGTGCGTGTGTGCGTGTGTGTGAGCGCGCGCGCGTGTGTGTGTATGCTTGTTGTGGCCTAGTCCTTATGAGGCGCTTGCCAGATGAATATGTTCTGACGTTTCTTATGCAGTATATTCCTACACACGTCGTGTCATGGCGCTTTTGCGCAGTCGACGTATTCTTGTAAATCTCAAATCTATGAGAGTATATCTATAATCATAATAACCTAACAACCAGCGAAAATGTTGAGTGGGAAATGTGTGCTCCGCAACTGCTTGACAGATTTATGTGAACATTGTTATGCCCTACAAGGCGTTTGTTTAATCTTGTGGACAATGCTTTGATAACTAACTGTTCAGATGATCTATGTGACATTTGACTCTGTCCACATGGGGTGTTGCTTGCGCGTACTGGATTAGATATGAAGACTAATTATTTGATAGATTCGTATGAAATGTTTCTGTGTCCAGCGAGGCGTGATGCTTGCGCCTGCGGGAATTGATATGAAATGTAACTATTTCCTAGATTAGTATGAATTCCGTCTATGCCCAATAAGGCTTGTTGCTTTCTTGATCTTGATCTTGATTAGTTATGTCGACACGTCCACAGGCGTCTGGCAGGACATTCTTTCGCCGCACATTCGTCAAGTAGCTACGGTAGATATGTTGTTTTCCTCTGATTCATTCCGTAAATTCTGTAGTAGGGTTTATTGGGCTTTCTAAACCGCTTAGAAGATAGTTTGTTCCAATCCCTTATTGTAATGGGAACAAAGCTGAATTTAAAGGTGTCGGTTCTCGTATAAATTTGGTTGAAATGGCTGTTGTTCATGTTTTGGTTTATCGGAATTGGCTTCTGCATATAGACATTTGGAGAACATAATAATGCGGTTTTGTTTCCTCCTGTCTTTCAATGGTGGGACGCATAAGCTTTCCATTATATTTGTCTTACTGCCTGGTTCGTAGCTGTAGTATGAGATGATAAATCTAGTACGTGCATATTCCAAAACTGGGCTATGCATGCTTGATGTCTGATTTCTCGTGAACAGAATGATACAATTTTCTGTACATCTCTGTGATGTGTTTGTTCCAGCTTATGTCATACGTTGAAGCCTAAATATTTTACTGGTGAGACACCACTTAGGTTGGTTCCTTTTAGCGTGTAGTCAAATTCTATGGTTTGTTTATTTCTGGTGAGGCACAGATGTTGCGTTTTGCTGGTTGGAAGCGCATTTACTATGTGATAGCCCAGTTCCCTAACATGTTTATGTCTTGTTGGAGTGCTTCGCGGTCCTTCGGGTCATTCATTTCCCTTTCGCTTACGGGAATAGACATGGAAAATAACTTTTAGAATGATTTACATGAAAAATGGTTTACGTCTCACAAGGCATTTGCTTGCGCGTATGACAATCGGTACAATAACTAGCTGATTAATAACTGGAAGATATGACTTTCTTCATTTCTCACTAATCGGAAGGCACACGGCAGAAGTGTTGACACAAGGACGTTAATAGAGCAACCCAATCTGTCTGTCAAATATTTGACGTCATAATGTATTACGTCATTTGTAGTTTGACTTCACGATCAATTATGTGATGAATGATGTACTGAAGTCCATCATAAACGCTTAATAGTCTGTCAAGTTGTATGAATTGTATGTATTTACTACTTAATAACCATTCTGTCATATAGGTATCAACAGCACCCAGCCAAATTAGTTTTCAAAATATTCACCAGATTACCTGCATAGTTTTCTGGAAATTGAGGTCCAGGAAGTTCAGTGTTCGATCGACGGGCAAAGCGAGGGAGGAGCTTAGCTAGAGATGGACATGGCATAAGTAAAACTGGATCCATCCATTGAATAATGCGTCTTGCGCTTGAATGTTTCGATCATGCGCATTGTGCTTGTCATTTCTACTTCTTAGTGGAATTTTAAGATGTTTTTGGCCATGGTGCTATATAAGATAGCATCAGCTAGGGATGGTGGGATGGTGGGATGGTGTGTATGTGTGCGTGCGTGCGTGCGTGCGTGCATGCGTGCGTGCGTGCGTGCGTGCGTGCGAGTGTGTGCGCGTGCGTGTGCGTTGTGTTGGGGTGGTAGTCAGCACTGGAAAATAGATTGTCCAAATAGAAATTACGAATGTATGAGCAAGCTGTACAATGTCCAAACCGATTCTAGTATTACACATGATCCGAGCCATCGATGCCCCATAGCGTGTCACACCCACATGACCTCTCATATCTATTGGAGCTGTCAAGCCTATATGAGCTATCACATCCACAGGGGCTGTCGTATATGCTGGAGCTGTCAAGCATATAGGAGCTGTCACATCCACTGGAGCTATAAAACCTTCAAGGAGTTTGGTGTTTGTGGCCTTTCGTGTTCGAAGGATTAATAGTCCATCAAGCTGTACGAATTGCAAGTCTTTACAATTTAATAAACATCCCTTTGAATATTTTGAAACTAATTTGACTGGGTGATGCTGCTGCCATAGGCAGCAACAACACCCAGTCAACTTAGTTTCAAAATATTCATTAGCCTACTTGTATAAGTTTCTGTAAATTGAGGTTTAGGGAGTTCAGGGAAATCAGGTGCGGGGCTTAGCTAAGGATGGGTAGGGCATAGTCAATGTGTTACACATGTATCGTGTAGACACACCATGCCATGGACATATGATCTGTAATTTGTCACATGAATAACCATTTTATTCAAGACCTTTCATATACTAAACCTTGAATTTCATGTTTTGATGTACTGCTTTAGGAGAGATGCAATGGAACATTATACCACGTCGATAACGTCTTATATAATTATTAGCGCAGCCAATATGGTCCGTTGATAAACTTTAAACTGTACATGTGGCAGTGCTCCTTTGTAGAAGGATTACTCGCAGAAGATGAAAATGACGTAATTATCCACGAATGCCTTTTTTCAACCTGAACAATCAGCTGCAGTATATTGTTCATTCATGCTCACCGTTCAATGTTTAACAGTACATTCTATAACTTGGTCTACCCATTGCCATTGTTGGAAACTCTGTTTTACAACGTCACCAGTTGACGGTGTATATTTAAAGGGATGCTAATCTCATCTCAAATGTCGTATTGTATCGATAGATTATGGTTTATAGATTCCATATCATTCATCTCCTGTCACATTCCCTTATTTATACCACAATTATCTGCTTTGTGATATAGCGTAAATGTTGTAAAGTGATCGCCACCATATTGTCTCCTCAAATGATAGTGTGCGATGTCGTGTAAGTGCCAATGCTTTACAGTCTTTAATATGTAATACTCATCCTGTTGAATATTTTAAAACTAAATTGAATGGAAGTTGTTGCTGTCTATGGCAGCAAAAACTTCCAGTTAAATTAGTTTCAAAATATTCAACAGCTCACATGTATGTATGATTGCTTTTATACCGCGTTGCCAAACTATATCTGACACCTCCATGACTGAGCGTATATACAGAGGCAGACACGCTACACTTTTTCTGATCGGTTGAAAAGTAAATCATAACAGCCATCATAGGCTGTAACATACGTATCAACATTTAGCCACTATAGCCTGAATATCGTTTTCGGTATGAGAAAAAGCTAAAATGCCAGGGATGGATTATGGATGGCAAATTCTATGACATGAATGGTGAATGTAATCTCTATGGTTAACTGATTGGCAGCAGAACTTGACTGGTACCATGGCTAAATGGTGGCAGAACTGGACCTGTAAAATGACACTGCAGTTGCAGTTGCGATGTTGATTAGGATACCACCTCTTCAAAGCCACGCAGTGCAATAGCTAGGGTTAACTGACTAGCAGCACTGTGGGACGAGCACCATCGGTTTCAGTTGTGGTAGCAGTTATTATACCAATACTATGGCTCCATATTGTGCATTTCTAGTGTTTGCCATTATCCAAGACACTATGTGACTAGTAGCACGGCACTGCAGCGGTGGGGTCAGTGAGGTGATCATTACTTTAGTACGATGTAACCTTTTCAGAAACTTGGCTGTTTTGCTGATTTCTGACATACAGCCCTTGTGCCATCAATGGTGTGCAGCCCAGCTGCCGTCGATGTGATTGCGGCACTGGTTACTGATCAACTGCAATTGCTGTTGTCATGCTGTTCAGCATTGGTGACTTCTTCTTCACACGGTCTTACGCGATTTCGGTACTTGCGGTGCTCAGTATCGGCGTCACTACGAAATGGGCACTGGCCACTTGGTCCACCTTGTTTGAAGCTGCTACCTCTCTCAAAGAGAGGCCCATCATCATGAGTAATCCATAGAGGTTGAGCAGAAGGGCATGGTGTGACCTCATCCCACCCACACCCCTCTGACTCATCACAATATAGACATCAGTTGCATTAATTGGAACCCATATTGAAAGAAATAAGATGAACAACTGAAGGTTTCGTTGACGTGTAATTCCCAACATACATGTTGCTTAATAACCTAACTTAAAGGTAAGGAATAACTAACACGAATATTTATAGCTTTATCATTTTCACTATGTCGTGCTCTTGCTATTTTCTAAGAGATGGTGGAATGACGAATTATAATAAATTGTCATATTGATTAGGTAAGGAAGACGGCACGTCTTTTCTCACTACATATTTCAGGGAAAATTGAACTTTATAGAAAACCCTAAGAAAACTGAGGTGACAGCTAATTTATTAATTCGGCAAATATCATCATCTTACAACCAGGCTTGTGTATTTAGTTATTTATTTATCTATTTTATTAAACCTGAAAGGGGAGGCACGTATTGCATTCTGTTATGTCTGTATATGTGTGTGTATGTATGTCCGGAAATGTATCTCAACACACTTATCTGATTTAACACAACGAATTTTGACACAACAAAGGTTGTTAGCGGGAAATAAGATTTACAGACATTGGCCATGAGCCAGAGTAATCATTTGATCCGGATTGGGTAAAATGATCGATCTCAGAAAGTACTAATCTGATTTGGCTCAGATTTCAACAGAAGATAAGGTTGAGACAGTACATTATGACAGCATGGCGGTGGTCGTGATTGGAAGTCAGGGTGCAGAAAGTAAAAAATTACTTTTAACCCTTTGAACCCGAAAGGCCAAAACACCAAATTCTTTGACGATTTTATAAATATTCTGTTGAGTATTTTGAAACTTATTTGACTGGGAGCTGTTGTTGCCTATGGCAGCAACAAATTCCTGCTAAATTAGTTTCAAAATACTCAACAGCTTACCTGTACGATGGTTTAAAAATTGCGATTATGGAAACTAAGGGTTCAAAGGGTTAATATGTTGCAATGTGTGGAGGACGATGGATTGCTTTTAGTGAGATTTATTTTACTTATTCATGTTATAATTACGTCATTTCGTCACGAATTTCCTCATCGCAGAAGTTCTTGACCATGGTCATGCCAACAGCTGTTGTGCCAGCGCCCGTCGCATTCCTGTATAATAAAATCTCCCGATTCTAGGTTAAGAAGTAAAGCGTGTTTGTGCCGATCATGTCCATGTGAAGCTGTTGTGAATTTCCGGATCCACGCACCCTTAGCGAGGTTCGCGAGGTCATTAGAGGTAAGTGCTACATGATGGATATGCTGCGCATATGGTCCATCTGAACTCGGCGCAACCTTCATCCATAGATCGATACCGGCCGGTTGACTGTACTGGAGTCCAGCAGGTGCCTTTCGGAGCATATAACTGCGGTGTTCTAAATCCAGAAGTACGTCCTTGAGAGCTTCTAGCTCCTTCCGGATGTTGTTACCATCTGCGTGCGCAGGCATGATGGGATAGCGTACACGTACTTGGCCAATAGTCGGAATAGCAGGAAGAATAACCCTAATACCAGAAGCAGTCACTGTTCTGAGCACTGCGCTTGCGTCCAATACACCGACAGCATCTTCTAGCGTATCATCCACATCAGGATCAACAGTTTCTCCTGTGAAGAACTCAACTGGGATCCTGTAGAATAGCTTGCTGTGCGTTCCATCAAATGCCTCAGCCTGTGTTAAACCACCATTGCGACCTCCCATAGTAACAGTATTAGCCGCAGTGGTGCCACTTTCCCCTTTGTGTACAATTCCATACGGGTTCCATTTATAAAGAGGTGTCAGGTAAATTATTTCGAGTGGAATAGCATATGAAACACGAGCTTTAATTATGCTGCAGTCATCATCATCAGACTCGTCATCTTCACATGCCTTAACTCTCATCTCAGCCATCTCTGGTTGACTGTTGAAGGCTACAAATAGATTCTGATCTGAGAAGCCGCGGTTTACAACCCTTTCACCCCTGTTGTCAGGGCCAACACGCATGATGCGATGATAGTATGCAGCATTCAAGGGGGTAGTGCGATCGTAATAATAAAATGCTTTCTGGCCGAATGTCACATCCTCGATATATCCCGGATAGTTGTCTTTACCTGGGATTTGCCCCATGATTTTGTCCAGTAATCCAGAGTGAAATTGGCTATCCCAGAAATTATCCCTATCCCATGGGTTTAGTTGAAACCTGGAAGCACGGCTAAACGTGTGCTCCTCCAAAGATCGACGAAAACTCATTCGTGATGCCAGATCATCTACTATACGTAGTCGATTCAGGGGGAGGTCATCTGATATTGGGTGGCAGGCAATTCGGTAATTCCATTGGGCAAACTCTGGGTATGTATTGTTTATCATATTTATAACAGTACTTGGCAAGTGAGCAAAGTTTTGATCAATATTCATTGTACCAAGGAAAGTGGAGAATCGTATTTTCTCCTGAAGGTCAAACCAACTGTTCGCTTCTATATGGTGACGATCACTGAAAAATGGTTCGTCTAAGTTCTGTGTGTTAGAGGTCCAACCACCTTCCATGTAGCAGAGTACGGCCGGAAAGTATGGTTTGTAGTCACGGACAGTGTCATCTTGGTTCTGCCATGCTCTAAACCACTCACGCATTTCATCAATCTGCTCCTGTACAGTAGCCTTGTCAAGGACTGCTTGGGGGACATCAGGAAACTCAATGTCTTCAACGGCATGCCAGCTGGTGCTGGTACTACTGGGCTTCTTCAATTGGTAGTCATTATGCCGAGTGCGGAAATCCACACCATTCATTACAGCAACCACCTCGCCCATGCCAACTGTACGTTCATTATTCGAATGGTCATGGATTGATGCCACTGCCTGTCGTGAAAAGGTCTCGGTATAGTAACTCTTCGTACCACGTTGTCTCATGCGGATCAGCTTAATTCCAGAGTCACCCTCCGAACGAGACCTTTCCTGTGCAGCCAGATCCTGCAGATCAATAAATGAAACATGGCATTATAATTTATCAGTTCTCTTACACACACAAGCACGCGCGCACGCACGCACATACGCACACACACGCACACACAATAGTTCTGTCTATCTGTCTCTTTATCTGTCATGCTGTCTGTCTGCCAGCCTGCCTGCCTGCCTGCCTGCCTGCCTATCTGCCTACCTACCTACCCGTCTATGTTTGCGAATCCAAAACTGTATTTAAAACACGGTTGATAGAATCTCGGTAGCTGCCGATGAACCGTGAAAAGTAGGTCACTCTGAGGTCACAGTTACACACTTCTCTTAGACTCAGTACGGTACGCCTCCAATGCATAAATGCACCAACTTTGAATGTTGTGTACGAAAAACTCTTGAAACGACAGACTAGAACGAAAATTGCCCTGTAGGTGGGGCTTAGAATACACCTTCCGTATCCTCTGCGTGTCGTAAGAGGCGACTAAAGGAGGTAAGGGTGAGGTAACCCTGACAGAAACCTCGAGTGCTGAAGACGGAAGTTCCAGGCCGCACGGCGCACTCTAATAAACCATGGATCCACGCACTTAATGCTTATGATCATGTCGATAGTCACATTAGGACTGGCAGTATGATCAGCGAACGAAAAGAAGAAGAAGACTAGAATAAGCTTTTGTGACTGACTGACGAACGAACTAACTGACAAAGGAACATCACAGTTTATTGAGCTGCTCCCTGTCCGATCACCTGTCTAAGACGGCAAGCGACAGCTCTTCGTATGTAAACCAGAACAAATGTATACAATGCTTAAGTTCTTTGCGTTTGAAAGAAATTTTAATTGTCACTGTGACCCTGATATTTGACTTTTTTACGCCAGATTTATGACAAATCTTCGGAACCCCATGGACAACCATCCATCCAAGTCTTCTCAAGATCGCTCCAAGAGAACTACAGTTATTTTGAGAAAGTTTGTCATTCAGACGCAGTTTTCTAAACATTCGTTAAAATATTCGTTTTTAATCTTGGCGCCCTGACCTTGACCGTTGACCCTAAATTCCTCATACATCTCAACCGTCCACATAAGGCTGGTCAAGCTCGGCTAAGTAGAACCAGAGTTATTTTGAGAACTCCTGCTGAATAGCTTTCAAAATAATCTTTTCTTCATCCAAATTTATCACACATCTTTAGAACACCACGGGCAACCTTTCCCCATATTTGATTGCCGTGTACCAAAAAGGCATAAGCATTTGTGACCGACCAACCAACAGACCGACTGACCAATCGACCGGCCGACCGACCGACTGACTAAGGGACATGACGGTTTATTGAGCTGCTACCCACATCTAAAAACTTCTGATCCGATTTGACCCAAATTTTAACACGACAGAGGATGTTAATAATTATTACGCCTCGAGTCCATGTATTTAACTGTACTGGTAGTTTGCAATTTAGACAGTGGGCTTTCATGGAAGAAATAATCAACACACTTTATTTCCACTTCCCTCCGGTTTTTCTTGTTTTAGATGGTGGCCTTTGTGAAACTTGCTTAATAGGTTGAAAACATTCAAATAAAAGTTGTTGCTGCTTAAACTGGTAACAGATTGCAGTCAATTTCTTTTTCAAAATAGTCAGCAAAAATTGATTTGATATATTTCATGAAATAGGTAGTGTAAGAGGGGACTGAATATTGCAATTATATGTTAAATTTAAATTAAATGGGGGATAATGTTGCCCTCTGTTTATATTTTCTCTTACAGTCGTGCTGACTGACATGCCCCAACGTCAAGTAGCAGAGAAACGGCCTACCATGCGGCCTGCTTCGGCCAGGCAGCGAGGCAAAAGATCTAAATGTTCAATTGGGCAAACTGGTAAACAGGTTAATTCTATACTTCAAATTCTGGCTTAGTTCCTGGCGGGTCAACGGCTGTTGTTACAGAAACTTTGTCACAGATACGGGAACAAGATTTGGTCTCTCATCCAGCAGCTTTACCTCTAGTAGAACCAGGGCAGAAATAGTCAGGGTTGGTGGACACAATGGCATGTAATAATAGTAGTGTTAGGGAATGTAGATATGACTCTGAATGGTGACATTGAGTTGGCGTCGGGTTCGTGGAGTTCATCGGCTAGCGTTGAACCTGCTGTTGGCTGCCCTTCAGCAGCGGAGTCACTCAGTGCGAGTGTAGGAACCATGGAGGACGAACTATTGCTAGACTCTGTTTTACCTGTGGGCCATCACATTCTCAAGTCTACTGCTGCTAATATCCAGGGTCCAAATAGTTGGCCTATAATCGGTGGCGTGCTGAGCAATTTAACTACTGGCGAGAAGGTGTACAATTCATACGGAAGTACATCTAGACCATTGTACGTCAGTTTGGTGCCAAAAATAGAGTAAGCTCCAAGCTAACGAATATGTTGCGATGGCGGATCTTGTTATCCAACAGTAGTTCACTTGATGAATATCGGTTACAAAGATCAAGCTCGAGTCTGGCACCTATACTTCTTTCTTCTTCTTTTCGTTTGCTGATCATACCGCCAGTCCTGTAAGTGACTATCGACATGATCATATGCGTTAAGTACGTGGATCCATGGTTTATTAGAGTGCGCCGTGCAGCCTGGAACCTCCGTCTTCAGCACTCGAGGTTTCTGTCAGGGTTACCTCACCCTTACCTCCTTTAGTCGCCTCTTACGATACGCAGAGAATACGGAAGGTGTATTCTAAGCCCAACCTACAGGGCACAAAACCTATACTAAAGACTATATCTTTTCAAATTAAAAGCCTCGGACATTGGGTGGCTGCATTTCATGTTTATGTGTCTGTATATGCGCAGGCTCATCGTCTTGAGACACCAAATTTGATGAAATATTTGAACATTATTCAATGCCTGTCAAGAAGGTCTGGATATTCTGATGCTATGTTTTATGATGTAAATTTTCAGAAATGGCCCCCAATGTCAACCATCACTTACATGGGAAATAATTAACAAGTAGTTGTAAGTCCAATATGTCACAATCGGCCTACGAGCTAATAGGTCACAACCAACTTTTCAGCACGGTAAGCCAAGAGTGACTAACAATGGACGCTGTTGATCCTTTCTTAAAACAGGGTCATTCTCTCGAGGTTCTCAATGCCGATTTTCCCACCCCTGTACATCATGTGGGGAGGATCACCATCCCGGAAAGTGTACATTTCGACAACCTGGAGAGATTTGACATAAAATCGCAGGCAAATCCTTTCGATTTCACAACAACAACAACAACAACAACAACAACAACAGCAGCAGCAGCAGCAGCAGCGTAGCAGCAGCAGCAATAACAAAGACAACAACAACAACAACAACAACAGACCACTAAAAAACTAAAAACCCAACAACAACAACAACAACAACAACAACAAAGTAGGAATGTTTTAAACATGGTTCCCACTCCAGTACATTTTAGCAGAAAATTACGCTATAATGGTCCTCGTTGTTTGCTTGATGCCAATGACTTAAAATCCACAACTGAGCTGTTTAGCATTTTACGACACAAAATTGCACAAGACGCCATGTTAGTGAGGGGTCAAGATCCTTTCCAGCCACGACCGTTTCCGAATTTGCAAGTTCCACCATTGGGATTAGTCCCCAAAATGCTTGATAATGGATACAGACTTATACAACATTTGCCATCTCTAGAAGATGCCTCGATTAATGACGGATTTCACTGGACGATTCAAAAGTCCAGTATCAGACGTTAGATGACTCGGTCTCCATGATGACTAGAGGATGCGTTCAGAATGTTGCAAATCCATCCTGATGACTATGAGCTGATGGATATGAAGATAGGTAATCAGTACTATTACGACAACGTTCTTCTGATGAAATGTTTTATTTCTTTTCACATTTTGGAAGAATCTAGTTG
This sequence comes from Chaetoderma sp. LZ-2023a, assembly GCA_034401795.1. Lineage (NCBI taxonomy): Eukaryota > Metazoa > Mollusca > Caudofoveata > Chaetodermatida > Chaetodermatidae > Chaetoderma > Chaetoderma sp. LZ-2023a. The sequence goes on from CM067367.1 coordinate 46,943,979, forward strand.
AGCTTTTCACTGGGTTATGATTAACAAATTTGACGTATCATGTATAGTCCATATCTTGGACGATTTTCTGTTCATGGTGTAGATATCGGATTGTCTGGTGGGACTCATGACCCCACGAGATGTCTTATATTTACGAGTAAGACCTCAGTGAAATTCATCTTTGAAAGTACGAGGTGAGCTAATGAACTGAGTAGCAGGATAGGCATCCGGCATGTACGCAATAGGACGCTGCACTGGTTGACATCGACCCATGCTGATGAAAACGGTTTCGCAGAAACCAGATAGAAACTGATGCGGAACTATAGCTGAAATATTATGATAGAATAGATAGGAATGAAATGGAAATGCCGGTTCTGAGTTGGTGATAGCTGTCAATAGTTGAAGATGAAAGTTATTGCTGTGGGATCGGCACACACTTTTATAATGTTCAGCAGTCGTTTTGGCCAATAGTTTAGTAAATATTTAAGAGAAAAGAATCGATAGGAATCGACAGGAATATAGGTGACAGACTGACATTGAGTTGTTGACGGTCAGCATTCCAACTCCCTTAAGCAAGTACAACACCAGCTGGCAATGAGATCATACAGCTCATGTGCTTATTAACGTTCGTTTCCTACAGACTTATCCAAGGTAGGCAAGGGGACAGGACAGAGGCATTGTAGCATCCTGTAGGAATTAATAACACAGTCGAAATTTGTATATCAACTATATGTCAATCATAGAAAGTCATGCTACAACAACAGATACCATAATGTTGTTAGTTAGCTGACAGATCGCATCAAATCAGAACCAGCATAAACCGCTTGGACCGTGTTCGATGTTCTCTCCCTAGAAGAGAAGCCCGGAGTTTGATTAGTCAGGATGACGTCACAATCAATGAACATCTGATCAAACTCTGGGGAAGAGAAACCAAACGAAGATAGAGTAGAAAATGAGAATAGTATAAAAGGGGCACTTTGCCTTTTATCAAGGATCTTGTCATCGTTGATTCCGGAGCCAGCAGTACTTCGTTATCGTTAGAGTTCTTGAGGAATAAATTGGAGTACTCAAGAACTGGTAGCATTATATAGGATAGCAAATCGACAGCGATCGAGAATAATCCATATAGAATAGAAATAGCATAAGTTTAATAGTCCGAATTATAATAAATTGTTAAAGTATTTACTTTATTATGGTGACAGTAAAAGTCACGTTAGTAGTGTATAGTTAGAATAGTCAATAAAAGCATCACCTTGTAAATTTATCACACGGCACGAGTTTGGGCGATATATATTATCTAACTCTGGAGGACACAGAGAAACACCATGCTGTACCATCCAATCTTAGTGGTCCAGTCAGATCAGGCCCGGATACGAAAATAAATATCGTCAAGTACATCTACAGACGAGGCGAGCTCGTATCACTCTCTTTTATCCTCGGTAAGACTGATTGTCACAGCAATCGTACATACAAGTCTTGCCGAAGCTGAAAGAGAAATTCTTAGAGAGGACCGGAGACAGCAAATCTTCAGTGGCGAGCCTGCCAGGATCCAGAATTAAAGAGCACACAGTGAGTAATAACGTATGGCCCAAGCGGACCGACCAGCTATCCTGGTATTAAAAGACATTGCTGACCGAGTACAAGTATTTGTAGAAGCGGCCAAGCATTCAGAAAGCTCGAAAGTAACCCAACACCACGAATATCATGACAACTCTCTTGTAAAAATCACTACAGATATACACTGCCCTGAGCAACCTCGACTGCAGAGGGTAATCATCTGCCTGCATTATCAATAGATAGCCAAGATGGCAACACCACGCAGACAGACAGATCCGCAACTGCCCCCCATAGATAGACTTGTGGCACCCGAGTTAAGGCCCGAAACGGTAGCTGCCATGCAGACGATGGGAGTGGCAATGGCGGGGGCCATAGTCGAGAATAGTAATAGGAGGGAGACGGAGCGAGTATATAGGAGGGAAATAAGGGACACGATTTATCGTATTCAACCATGCGACGGAGTGGTGCCCGAGGAGGTGAGAACGTTCCTTGACGAGACCCGACGAGCGTGGGTAGCAAATGAGGGACGGCTTGAGGGTATACCTGCCTACATCATAACGCAGGCAGCTCAAGGGCAATTGTCAAGAGCCATTGATGGGTTCTTGGTGGGAAAAGTGAGAGAGGATGTCTCCTTCGATGACTTTCGAGACTACATCACACTGAACTTCGTGTCAGCCAATGAAGGAGAGCGTATCAAGTATGATCTGGAAGGAGTGCGGCAATGGCGCAATGAAACAATCATCACCTTTAATAGAAGGTACAAGGAGCGTAGTAGCAAGGCTTATCCCACAGAGAACGATGATAATCACCGTACTATACTGGGGATATATCTGAAAGTACTAACAGATCACCGACTAAGCAAAAGGATAATCAGGAAGAGAGCTACCACCTTAAACCGCGCAATTGAGATCGCGGAGGAGGAGGAAACTTGCAACGATCTGCTGAGGGCGATGAAAATCGATGATGAGCGCCATGAGGAAAAGATGGAGGTAAATGTGCTAGAACCGGACGAGGAGAAAGAGATTTGGTGTGTAGTCAAGACCTTAAAGCGACAAATTGCTGAGCAGAGCAAGATGATTGAACAGCTATGTGGCCTGGTCAGCGATCTACAAGCGGAAACTCCAAGACCGACACCTAGGCAAGCGAAGCGGGAGAAGAAAACCATATCTCCGCTAACGAGACAACGTACTCCACCCTGACCAGCCAAGACCAGCCGGAGTGAGTAAGGACATGCAGCATATAACCTGCTATAACTGTGGGCAGACGGGGCACTATAAAAGTGATTGTCGGCAGGCCGTGCAACCGAGAGTCAACATTAATCGAAAGCCTACCCCACGGCCCAGACAGCAGGTACAGCGAATTCCGATTACTTGTTTTAACTGTGGGAAAGAGGGGCATGTGGCCCAGGATTGCTAAACATTTGGGAACTATTATACTAAGAAGTTTAGAGCTAACACCTTGACATGTTTCTGCTGTGGCAAGGATGGACATTATGTTAGAGACTGCCCACAATATGGACTTTCTGGCAAAGATAACCCACAAAACGGTCCCGCATGGACAAAACAATCGAGTCCACAAAACCGAAGAGCAATCAAATGTCCTCGCACCGAAGACATAGACATTGATGTAATTGATAACCGACATCAGGAGCGAAGAACCACACCCCGCGACTGTTCTAGAAGCCTAAGAAAGGACATGAACAATCGAATGCGCAAGAGTGATGAATACGAGGATCGCGACGGATTTGTACTGACCAGTGAGGGTACGGATGAAAATGGCCGTTATTGATACGGTATCGGAAGTGATTCATCCGGCCGCCGGAATAGTTATGCCGAAGTGGTTAGTGGATGGAGGAGTCTGTCAAATGACGACGGAGGGAACCGTTGGTGAGATCACCGACCAAACGGTTTCTAATCTGCCTGAAATTGGATAAAAACGGTCCCAAGGATCAAGGTGAGTACCTGCATGCCTTAGTGGATACTGGTGCTAGCACATCCTTGATTCGGAAGGATATATGGCGTAGCATGTTAGATGCTAGGCCATTAAAAAGGGCAAAGACGCTCTTAGCAGTAAATGGTTCCCCAATAGAACTTTTGGGGAAGACCCAAATAAAATTCAAGGACGCCCGGCCTATTCCAAGTACTGTAGTGGCGAGAATGCGTCATGAATGTTTGATCGGGGCGGATGCTTTGTACTTGGGAAATGCAAAGATTGACTATCGGGCAAAAGTTGTAGTATGGTTTGATCAGGTATATCCCTTTAGGTATCCCTATAGGGAACAATCAAGATACGTATATACGAGTTGTAAAGAAACGACCAGATATAAAGATATCGACAAAGTCCTTGAGGACTTTGAGGATAACTTTGATACGGCTCGTCCAAATACTTTAGGATTAATACCCAAAGTAAAATGTACGGTACCAACAGGAGATGCATTTCCTATACGGCAGAAAGCCTACCGTCTACCGCTTGCCAAGCAATATGTAGTCAAAAATCAAGTGGCTGAGATGCTGGCAGCGGGTGTCATAAGACCTTCGTCATCACCATGGGCGTCACCCATTACTATAGTTCCGAAGAAGGATGGTGACACTAGGTTTTGTATTGACTACCGGAAGTTGAATTCTGTGTGTTGCAAAGATAGTTATCCATTACCAAATATAGCGGATATTTTTTATTCAATGCGAGGCGCGACGATCTTTTTGACTATGGACTTGAAGTCTGGCTATTGGCAAATACCAATGGACAGCCAAGACATAGAGAAGACAGCGTTCGTCTGCAGTGAAGGTTTGTTTGAATGGGTTCGGATGCCGTTCGGTTTTTGCAACTCAGGTGCCGTATTTCAGAGGGCAATGATCGATATTTTCCGAGAATTCGTGGGAAAATATTTGCATGTTTTTGTCAACGACGTAGTCATATATTCCCGAAATCCGGCTGAGCATGCACAACATTTGCGTAAGGTCATGCATAGGATTCGAGAATATAACTTGCAAGTGAAGAAAAAGAAGTGCGATTTCGCCAGTAAGTCCATAGACTTGTTAGGATATCGCATTTCCGCACAAGGAGTGGCTCCTCAGGCTCAGAAGGTCAAGGTCATAAGGGAGATGTCACCACCACACGATGTGGGAGAGGTGAGAAGTTTCCTTGGAGCTACAGGTTATTACCGCTCTTGTGTGCAAGGCTATGCCGAAATTGCTAAGCCTTTGATAGAATTAACTAAGAAGTATAACCGTTTTGAGTGGGGTAAGGAGGAACAGCAAGCATTTAAGAAATTACAGAACTTGCTGTGTAGTGAGACGGTTCTCACATATCCGAATCTAAATGCCCCGTATAAATTATATACTGATGCGTCTAGCTATGCGATAGGTGCGATATTGGTACAGGTAGATGATAAGGGTACAGAACGGGTGATACAGTACGTGAGCTCTACTCTTAAAGACAGTCAGCTAAATTGGCCTGTAATAGAAAAGGAAGCTTATGCTGTGATATATGCATTAAAGAAGCTTAGGCCTTATCTATTTGGTGCGCAGTTCACCGTGTATACTGACCACAAACCCCTAAAGAGTTTGTTTGTGGGAGAAGTTAAGAACACGAAAGTGCAGCGCTGGGCTGTGCTGATTGCCGAGTACAGATGTAAGATAGAGTACATCCAAGGCTCGAAGAATATTCGAGTGGACATGTTGTCCAAGTTATGTCATCCAGTGGAGGTCGCCACATTAGACACGGGCGATTTTGTCATACCGGATGTGGACGAGGGTGCGTTACCGCATGTCCCTCTAGAGGTATTCGATGTTCCCTATGACGAATTGTGTGCCGAGCAGACCAAGGAATACCCGGAGTTATTCAAGAACACACCGGAGGAGTATATGGTCAAAAACGGTATATTGGATTCTTTAATTACGCCTTCAGCGTTGGACGCTGAGTACCCTCGAATCATGTTACCTACCCTGTTCCATGAGAAAGTGCTCCGGATGGCTCATGAACGAGCCGGTCACCAAGGTCTGCAGAAGACCATGGGTATGGTAAGAGATTCATTTGTGTGGACGTCTTTAAGAGAAGATGTGGTACATATGCTGAAGACGCGTACGACGTGCCAGGTCAACCGACCTGTCACCACTCGACCAAGGTACAGTGAGATGCCCATGGCCAATTATCTGATAATTGGTATGGATTTGATCGGTCCACTGTTAGAGTCGAGTAAAGGTAATGTGTATATCATGACGATAATCGATCACTGTTCTGCATGGGCCGAAGCGTATCCGATTCCGGCTAAGACGTTGAGGACAAATTCTTCAATGAATACGTCGCTCGTCATGGTGTCCCTGAGATCTTGATAACAGATCAGGGCAAAGAATTTTGTTCTAAGTCTCTGGAAGAACGATTTAGTGAACACGGTATCGATCATAGGAGATCGAGTCCCTACCATCCGCAAACCAATGGACGTACCAAGAGGTTCAATCGAACCCTTAAGGAGTTGATCCAGAAGGGGGTGAACAATGATTCTCGCACTTGGGAAGATGAGTTGGGTGCGGCATTAACAGTGTACCGCAGTACTCGTCATTCCATGACCGGGTATACGCCATTTTATCTGACGTACGGTCGATGGGCAAGACTTCCGTTTGCTATTCCAATCGATGTGGCGCAGGATCTAGGTGAGAGACTAACGTGTCTCAATAATGCCCTACTGCGTGCTCGGAGTGAAACTGCTAAGTCTCGTGAGGTCCACCGGGAACAAATTGATAAGCGTGCCAACGCTGGTATATATAAGGTGGGTGATTCGGTGGTCGTGAAGGCTGAGGAGAGGATGAAGTTGACCTCTCGCAGTGACCTAGAATATGAAAAATTTAAGATCAACGGATCTGTGGCTCACGTCCGCCATCAAAGATCTGGGAAAGTGCGTGTACTGAATATAGCTAAGTTACGCGTAGTCGATTCAGAGATGTGCTGGGACAAGGTACGGCCACGCCCTGTGCATAACCCTGCAAAGGGTACGAAGGCTAGCCATCATCCAAGGGTGATGTAGACCCTGAGTCCGGAGACGGGCCGGAATCCGACTCTAAGGTGACCCATAATGTGGTTCGTAGAAAGGGACCGGCTCCTGAGGATGAGCCAAGAGTGAGCAAGGTGGGTAAGATGGTTGATAATAACATCGGTCAACCTGGTACGAGTAGGACTCGAAACCATGAGTCAACGAGTGAAACCATCATAGCTCCTCGTACCGTCGTGATGGACACCTCGGAGGATGTGCCCGAGCCTGCCCTGGAGCCAATGGAAACGCTGCCAGCGCATCCCTACTTTCTGCACATGCGCAGTCATGTACCTGATGTCGAAATAGATGGCAAAAGACTCAGGATTGGCACGGTTAGCCGCGAGCTATACGATGACTTCATCAAGCGGGTAGAAGCAGTTATAAGGTGACGTAGCCAGAGATAATGTTAAATCTCTGCCTTATCGTTGTACCAGCAACATTGCATTAATCTAGCCATCATGTATACTTTCCGAATAGGTGTGGCCATAATTTTGTGTATAATGTTAATGGGGGTTACGGGATGGGAGGTAACAGTGTTGAGTAAATTTCTTAAAGTCGATGGACCTGCAACTGTTACCCGGATGTTACACATAACGTCCTCTGTGTTATCACTGATCAAGATGCAGTTATGGTTGTATTACCCTTGGGTGATGGTAATATCTAACGCGAAGTGGGTGCCTATTAATGGAAGATTCCCAGAAGAGTATCACAATTGGGCTGGAGGCGAATGGTGGTAGGGGCCGTAACCATGACATCACTATGACAACTATATGACATGATATGAGTCTTTTGACTTGGTCAGGTTGTCTGGTACTACTAACCTCCAATGAAACCTCTGGTGACTTATTTGCCAACAAGAAAATAGGCGTGGTGTTGCAAACGTTCGGAGAAACAATGGAACTACACTGCGATGGACGATTGACCGACCGGTGCGTGGTGAGTAGTGGTGTGTATGCGTTGATGTCTGGAAGATGTGGTTATAGTGGGAAGGGCTGGCAATTCGAGCCTGTGGCGTCTTACAGTCGGACGTACACTCGGGTTAGCCTGGCCATTGAAATGCCCCACTTGGATGTGACCGGAGTTCTTAACCAGTCCATGATTGTAAATCATTTGAAAATGCAACCCTGGAACCATTTGCATAAATCTAAGTACATGCCGCTAGCACCACTGTCCGTGATCGACCCAGTGATGGTCGATGGCATAGGGGTACGGTCGTTTGTGTCGTATTCGACAGGCTCCTTCGTTCTAGTGCTCGTCATGGTGATTATATTGTACAAATGTGGATAGAATCGCATGTGGATTTGGATTAAATGCAAGCCACCTGCGGCCCGTAGAAGTGCGCCATGTGTTATCCAACCTCCAACGCCGCTAAGAACTGCTGCCCTACCGGTGCCGCTGGAGGTGTTGGCCGGGTCATCGCCTAACACGACCGGGACTGTGATCGACCCGACGGCCGACGACTGGATTGACGTGGAGCTATTCCCTGATCCTAACTTGGAGGACTAATCAGGGATTGTCTTATTGTAGCACGAACATTATTATGGTGCCATGTACTGTTGTATTATTTCTCTGTGGAGCCTAATGTGATGGATCGCGGGGTTCCATGTTTATGTTGCACAGACTTTATTATGGTGCCATTGTTGTATTGCTCGTATTGAATTGTCGGTGTTTGATACATGATGTGTAATGATGTTTGCATTGTAGGATTAGGTTAGTGTACAGAATGTTTTTATATTACGTTTGTATACTGGTTTATATTGTATTGTTTACTCTGTAGCTTGTTTTTCTATCACGTTCGTATACTATTTTATATTGTGTTGGACCATATGTTATGTTGCTCATGTGATTTAGAATATTGGCCGGATGATGACGATGTGTGGTTTCAGTTCGGGTTGCACTGGTATAGAGTGGCTTGGAGTTGTTGATGTTGTACAACGAGTTAAATGACGCTCTCTTAAGGCCTTACGAGACGGTTATTTAACTTCGGTTGTGGGGCATGTGTAGATATCGGATTGTCTGGTGGGAGTCATGACCCCGCGAGATGTCTTATATTTACGAGTAAGACCTCAGTGAAATTCATCTTTGAAAGTACCAGGTGAGCTAATGAACTGAGTAGCAGCATAGGCATCCGGCATGTACGCAATAGGACGCTGCACTGGTTGACATCGACCCGTGCTGATGAAAACGGTTTCGCAGAAACCAGATAGAAACTGATGCGAAACTATAGCTGAAATATTATGATAGAATAGATAGGAATGAAATGGAAATGGCGGTTCTGAGTTGGTGATAGCTGTCAATAGTTGAAGATGAAAGTTGTTGCTGTGGGATCGGCACACACTTTTATAATGTTCAGCAGTCGTTTCGGCCAATAGTTTAGTAAATATTCAAGAGAAAAGAATCGATAGGAATCGACAGGAATATAGGTGACAGACTGACATTGAGTTGTTGACGGTCAGCATTCCAACTCCCTTAAGCAAGTACAACAACACCAGCTGGCAATGAGATCATACAGCTCATGTGCTTATTAACGTTCGTTTCCTACAGGCTTATCCAAGGTAGGCAAGGGGACAGGACAGAGGCATTGTAGCGTCCTGTAGGAATTAATAACACAGTCGAAATTTGTATATCAACTATATGTCAATCATAGAAAGGCATGCTACAACAACAGATACCATAATGTTGTTAGTTAGCTGACAGATCGCATCAAATCAGAACCAGCATAAACTGCTTGGACCGTGTTCGATGTTCTCTCCCTAGAAGAGAAGCCCGGAGTTTGATTAGTCAGGATGACGTCACAATCAATGAGCATCCGATCAAAATCTGGGGAAGAGAAACTAAACGAAGATAGAGTAGAAAATGAGAATAGTATAAAAGGGGCACTTTGCCTTTTATCAAGGATCTTGTCATCGTTGATTCCGGGGCCAGCAGTACTTCGTTATCGTTAGAGTTCTTGAGGAATAAATTGGAGTACTCAAGAACTGGTAGCATTATATAGGATAGCAAATCGACAGCGATCGAGAGTAATCCGTATAGAATAGAAATAGCATAAGTTGAATAGTCCGAATTATAATAAATTGTTAAAGTATTTAATTTATCATGGTGACAGTAAAGGTCACGTTAGTAGTGTATAGTTAGAATAGTCCCTAACCAAAATACTGAAATCTATGGAATCTTCAGCTACCAGCACCATAGGCGTTCTTAAAAACAACCGAACTAGGTATACTGACGACCATCTAGCAGTAAACCTGTCAGCAGAGCAGAAAGCATTATGGCTGCGCATCTATCAAAGTGGCCAAAGTGAAGACACCGAGAAACTACACTGGGAGCGCAATAACATTCTGCACCACATTAGCGAACTATTAACAGATCTTGCTATTCAACAAGCAGACTCCCTAGCAGATTAAATCACTGCCACGGATGACTGTCACAAAATGTTTCGGGCAGCCCGAGCCCTGAGAGTTACTGGCTACACACGACCAATCACTGTACACAACTCTGAAGGACACTTTATCTGCACTGACCAGGGCAAAGACGAGCCGATTCGAGAATGGTTCAAGGAACATTTCACAGACCACGATGATGAGCCGTTACATCCGTCCTCAGGAGACACCAGGCCATTACTAACACCATTTAAAACAGCAGAAGTTGAGAAGGCACTGAAAGCCCTAAAAATGGACACCGATAGCCAGACAGCATTATTTCCAATGATGCACAATACAAGATGTGTAATACGTAGCTGCTGTCTGTAAAAGTCACCCAGCAACGATGGCCCATGTTTGGCCACTTGCTAAGGATGCAAGAAAATGCCAGAAGAGACACCAGCATAGAGAGCCTTGGAATTAAGGACGCTAAGAATTTCGGCTGAGAACAGGACACAGTGGGCAAAAGCGAAGAAGGACAGATTGCAGCTATATGATGTTTGTACTACTACAGCCGCAGAATACAGTAGTCATACAATGGAGGAATCCAGTCTTAGATATGCCCCATCCATCTCTAGCTAAGCGCCACCCACACTTTGCCCATGTTGAGATCTATCCCTACATGAACTCCCTGACTATCAATTTCCCAAAAGCTATTCAGGAGAACTGTTGAATACTTTGAAACTAATTTGACTGAGTGCTATTGCTTGCCGCCCGTCGAGTCAAATTAGTTTCAAAATTTGTGTTTACTAAATAGCATAAACATTCAATTTGTATAACAACGGTTAGCCCGTCATAAATTAAGCGTTCGTTACGAACTTATCTACGCCATTCATGGCGTCATTGAGTATTACGTCAACCTACACATCACATAGTTGATTATGACGTCATATGATTGATGGGTAAAGTGGAAAGGTCCATTATGCTAGAACCGCTGAGAGTGCGGGTAGCACATCTGACCATACGCGGGTATAGAAAGCATGCTCAAATATGCCATCCCTCGATAAATACGTAGATATTATTTATTACTAAAAGATTTAATATTTAGCTCCTTTCATCCGGAATTCCCAACAAATTAAATTTATTAGGCATAAATTTACCATTCCTCCCTATTCCGTCCCCTCCACACCCACACAACGCGTCTCTATCTCTCTCTCTCTCTCTCTCTCTCTCTCTCTCTCTCTCTCCCCACGCACGCACGCACGCACACTCGCGCACATGCACACACGCAGTCACGTACGCACGCACGCACGCACGCGCGGACGCACGCAGGCTATAGTCATATTTCTTTTGAAGAGTGTAAGCTATGTACCTGTAGCATGCTTTGTCTGGCCATTGACTTAACAATGTCACTCAGTTGCTCATGAGTCTGAGCTTGACCATTCAGGATGACCGTGGCTAGCAACAACAACACATAACACATGATTGGCCTCTGTAAAACAGAAAGAGATTGCGGGCGCGCTTAATCAGTGTACTACATATAGACCTAGTGTGAAAAGAGTATCCCAACTTCAACCACTCAGTTGCAAATGGCTCTATGTGGAGCACAGTATTAATGGGTCGAAATCTATGATGGTATCAATACATCCATACAACAGCTTTAGGCGCGCATTTGATCCAATTGACCAATCAACACATAGGTTCGAAAACACACCTCACATTTGTATGACATGGCCGTGATGATATCATCTGTTATAAGGTTCTCGGTAAATAATAATTTTAATAACCGAGGACTCTGTTGTTTGTGTGTTGATTGACTGCTCGGATTTTGTTTTCCTTTGCACACATTATAATAATAAGGTCACGTGCATCATGACGACTAGTCACATTTGATGCATAGGATTGTAAATTTGCCACTTCTAATTTCTACAAAGTTTATCAAGCTTCTTATCAAAAATATAATTCAGTTTTCTAAATAATAAAGTCCGATTTCATCAAAATATTATAACGTTTATATTAGTGATGCTGCAATATCCCCCTTACAAATAGGTTGCTATGCCAGGGCAATAACTTGCTCGCCTCGTCTGAATTTGCGCCGCACATGGACCAATATCGAATTTGATATCGCCCCACCGGTTGGGCAACAGCGCGAGGATCAACGCGTTGTTCAACGGCGCAGGTCCCAATAACAAATTCGATATCGGAACACATGTTGGTAAACGGCGCAGGGCGACCAATATCAACTGCTATATGTGTGCCGATGTGAAACAATGTCACATGTCGGCCTAAAGGTTTTCCCAGGGGTTGCACCATATTGTGTCATAGTGGCGGTGAAAGAACGTTGCAGAGGGTTCTAGAGTTGTGAAAAATGAATACCAATTTCAAGAGTTTCGCTTTCAAATGTCCTTTTAGAATTAAGCATGGTAACAAATAATATACAAATACACATCTCACAAAGCACACGACACTACTACTGCTGCTGCTGTCCTTACTACTACTAATACTACTACCTACTACCTACTACTACCACTACCACCACCACCACCACTACCACCACCACCACCACTACTACTACTACTACTACTACTACTACTACTACTACTACTACTACTACTACCACTACTACTACTACTACTACTACTACTACTACTACTACGACTACTACTACTACTACTACTACTACTACTACTACTACTACTACCACTACTACTACTACTACTACTACTACTACTACCACTACCACTACTACTACTACTACTACTACTACTACTACTACTACTACTACTATTACATCTTCATGAAAATATGCTACTGTGCAACTAAGCAAACCACTTTGGCAAAATAATTGCAGCAAACTTAATGAGATTCTTCAAAAATTGCTAAATAGCAAGAAGATCACCGAAAAGCAACATAAGTATCTCTTTGCTAAACTTGAGTCAAAACCACGGACTTTCTATCTTTTGCCAAAAATTCATAAACCCATAGATTCGTGGTTGGACCCAATGTCACCGCCCGGGCGACCTATAATCTCTGATTGTGGCTCAGAATCCTACAGAATCAGTGAATACATCGATTACCATCTACAGCCAATAGCAAATAGACACCCCAGCTTCTTGAAAAACACAGAAGACTTCTTATCACAGGTCTCTGAGACCTGGATACCTCCAAATTCATTCTTGGTCACGCTTGATATCGATGCTATGTATACAAACATTGACATCGAGAAGGGTATAAATTCTATCCGTAGAGCATTTGTGAACTACCCAGACACCAACAGGCCAGACAGAGAAGTAATAGCTCTATTAGAGCTGAGTCTGAAAGGCAATGATTTTGAATTCGATGGCGAAATTTACCAACAAATTTGCAGCTGCGCGATTGGCAAGCGCTTTAGCCCATGTTTTGCCAATATTTACGTAGCAGAGTGGGAGGAGGAAGCGTTAGAAAAGTGTCCAAAACAGCCCCTCATTTATCGCAGGTACCTTGATGACATGTTCATGATTTGGCAACACACAAAGGCAGAGTTTGATGAATTTTTCGAAATTCTGAACAATCACGATCCGAATATTAAATTAAAAGCAACCATTGACGAGATGTCCGTAGATTTCCTGGATGTAACTGTATATAAAGGTCTAAAGTATGAAACAACTGGCTACTTAGACTACAAAGTGTATGTCAAACCAACCGATTCGCATCAGCTATTGCACAAAAAATCTGTCCATCCACCGCATACTTTTAAAGGAATAGTAAAATCACAAATAATCCGTTTTCATAGGAATTCGAGTGATAGGATAAACTTTGAAGAAGCGTGCTCTACCCTATTCAAAGCCCTCAAACCACGAGGTTACTCCTCACGATTCTTGCGCAAAATCAAATCTGAAACATTGGACGGCTTGGAAACCATTCCAGATAATGCCTCAAATCGTCGGCCTACAAAAATTTCTCACAATCGTCCTATTATAGGTGTAGGCGAATCTCGCAAATGTGGAAAGAAAAGGTGCAAGTTAGATGAATTTCTCCCAAACCAGAATACTTTCACGAGCTTTCAGAACAAAAGCAAGTTCCAACTTCAGTCTAATCTAGATTGTGACTCTGAAAATGTTATTTATCTAATTTCATGCAAATTGTGCCAAAAACAGTATGTCGGCGAAACCAAATGTCCATTAAGATGGCGGGCAACTCGACACCTCTCAGATATTAGGCTAGAGGAAGACACACATGTTTCCGAACATTTTAATCTTCCTGACCATTTAGCCCTTTGTGACTTTGAAATTATGCCGATTGAACAGCCACCCCTTTCAGATACGGCAGAAGAAACTGATAAACAAAGAAAACTTCGAGAATCGTTTTGGATTAAAGAACTCGAAACACAGTGGCCAAGGGGAATAAACTCGGACCCAGGCTTATCTGATCAACGTGACAAAATTCCATTCATTCTGACCTATAATCGGAAAAACGTTGAAATTTCCAAAATCTTGAAAGATGAGTATCAAAACCTACAGGAGAAACTGAAACAACCCTTTAACAAGCGTCCAGTAATTGCGTTTAAGAAAAATCCGAATCTACGTGACATCTTGGTAAAAGCAAAACTCAAATAGCTATCCATAATATCCATCTCAATCATTCAACATTAACCCTTGCATGATGGCCAGCCAAAAACGGTCAATTTAGTGATATTGGGCAATGTCCATTTGCCGGCGGGGATTGGAGTATTTTTGAAAATTTACCGCTGTAATGACTGGCTCGGGAACCGAGACAGTCGTTCCAGTGGTATATTCTCGGGAATGACCTTGTCTGTGCCTGCAAATATACATTAAATAAGTAAGCGGATATTTGGATTTTACTGAACAAATTTAACCAGTAAAGGGTTAACATTAATGCCATATGGCTTTCCTCAAACAAAATGACAAATCTCAGGCAGTAAGATAAACCAAAATATCTTAAATTTTTGAATTTTTTCAATTATTGAAGATTCTGAGCCAGTGCGTTGACAATATTGACGACTACTACTACTACTACTACTACTACTACTGCTACTACCAGTGCTGTTACTACTACTACAATATAATGTACAGCTCAATACATGTAATTACTCCCATTATTGTATAATGATATCGTAATAGCCCGGGAGAATAAAGGGAACTTCAACTTGCCGCTAAATCTACTCACGTAAGTTTGCATATGTGCTCATCCATATGAATAGCCACCTTTAATATTATATAAAATGTGTCCTATTGTCGCCTTTGATTTCGTGGTTTTAAGAAATTGTGTTATTAAAGAATTAAAATTTTAGAATTGTCGTGTTCACAACCAAAAATCGTGTACTTTGATACAGTGTCATATCGGCGGAAATATACCAGTTGATATTGGTCCACTGCGCCATTGACCAACGGGCGCGCCAATATCAAATTCGATATTGGTCCACTGCGCCGTTGACCAACGGGTGCCTCTACATCAAATTCGATATTGGCGCGTTACATTTACACTATTTGTGGGTGTGGGCATAGACTAATTATGTAATTAGTATGTATTATTATTCTCAGGATATTCATATGGTTGATGAATCTCTCAACCAATCGGTTGAAATGCGCATATTCAATTATTGAATGGTTTATTTTAACTCAATGTAAAACTTGTTCATATTCAATATTGGAAAATATATGTCCAGAGCGTACACAATATATGTTCAAAGCACAATGAATTCTGGGTACAACCAATCAAAACGCTCGCCTTATAGAATGATTGCCGCGTGTGTCTACAGAGTTAAACATTCTAAAAATAGAGGCTCTAATTACTAATGTAATATGTATTTTCTTGATCTCGTATCAAATGAGCTCTCACGCGACGCACATGCGCCACTGTTTTACCGTAGAATTGATGATTCGTACCAACTGATTATATGGTTATTTTTCTTCTAAGACTGCTTTAAATTTCAAATATCATCGGTGTAACTTTGTATTTGTTCTGAATTCTTTAGATAATTTCAATCACTCTGATATCATTATGAAGATTTAAACGAGCACTTGGCACAGTTATACATAATGACATTAGTAAAATGTCAGTCTCACTTCAGTGGTGTGCAAAGTAATGGAATCAGTTGTTAAAGACTCACTTATGAAACACCTAATCAACAACTGTGCGCTGTCAGATAACCAATTTGCCTTTATAAGTGGCCGGTCTACTGCGCCTCAGCTATTGACAGTACTACAAAAATGGTTGGAGGCATTGGATAATGGAGGGATGGTCGATGCCATCTACTTTGACTTTATGAAAGCATTTGATAAAGTCCCACACAAACGTCTACTTAAATAACTAACCGCATATGGCATTGACGGAAAACGATTAAAGTGGATCCAATCATTTCTTATCGGGAAGAAGCAACAGGTCGTCATTAATGGAACACACTCCAAATTACTAAATGTGACCAGCGGCATACCACAAGGCTCAGTCCTTGGCCCACTTCTCTTTATATTGTATATAAATGATTTGCCTGGTGCGAAAAAGTGTGAGTCAGAAATATTCTTGTTTGCTGATGATACAAAACTATTCAAATCAATTCTTAAACAACCAGATTGCGATACGCTGCAGCAAGGCTAAAACTCCATTTAGACAAATGTAAAAGTATTAGAATTTCTTCAAGAACCACAGTTCCCTATGTCTACACAATGGACTCTAACCATCATATTCTAGAGTATTCCCGCACAGAAAAATACATTGGGATAGTAATTGATGAAAGAGTAAGTTTCAACCAAGTAGTAGCGTCGGAATTAAAATGATACAACCTCCCTCAACTGGCCGCCGTTCGGTGATCTGTGGCCGCCACTGCCCTCTCAATCCCAGGGGCATAGGTTGTTGAGACATGTGGTTGGTGTATGCCTCTAGATGGAGGCCCCCAGGATTGTTGAGACAGGTGGTTGGGGTATGCCTCTAGATGGAGGCCCCCAGGGATTGAGAGGGTGATGGGGGCCACCACAGATCGCCGAACGGCGACCAGTTGAGGGAGGCGGTATCATTTCGACACTACTACTACCAGGGTCTGGTCTTGACGTGATATCACGCTTCTTGGGTAATGGGTAAAGAGATATACTGTCATGACACAAAAAACCCAAAAAAGCCTAAACAAAAATATAAAACTCCCACGCCCCATCTCTTCGGGAGAACCCCCGCATTATCGCCGGCCCTCTCTGGTCAGCCTCTCCCTCTCTCTTGCTCTCTCTCTCTCTCTCTCTCTCTCTATCTCTGGGGTTTTTTTTAGGTGGTTCCCCGTTGCTCTTATTTTTCGTACCGTTTTGAACTTGGTACTATCTAGCTTTTTGAGAGATTTGAACCATGGGTTTTTTTATTATAATTCAGCGCTGTTATCAACTGAGCCAACGGAGAACCGATAATTATATTACAAATAATGATACTAATTGTTGTGCAATAATAGCAAACAGATCAATTGGACTGATAACAAACTGGTAACTACAAAATTACAGTCTATAATATATGTTATCTCGAAGTGACGTCAAGATCTAGAGGGACTGATAAGCGCAGCAATACAGCAATGAGAACACATAACTTATCAGCTATAATTACTAATGCATACATGGTCGAGGTAGTTAATGCGTTGGTTCAAATCCTCGTTTTGTGTTATTAGCAAACTTAAAATCACAGGTTCAAATCTCACTATTAGCATTTGTTGATAACTCGGCCATTTCTGGTCCGATTTTAAAATGGTAAACAGTTTAGAAATTCTCGCTTCATTTCGGTCCGGATTGGTACCAAGAACGACGAGAATGAAGTGATCCCCAGTACCAACTCGCTACAATATAGGCATACACTCTCTCTCAATACTGACACGTGTTGTCAGGGAAGATCTGACATATGCGCATGCGTGCTACACGTTCTTACGGACTTAGGCATACCTCCCTCATAGGGCTTTATACACGCATACTATCCTATCCAGGGGGCATACTTGGAATGCACCTGAAGCGGCCATCCCATACCCGGCCTAGTTGGGATGGCCCGTACCCATCCTGCCGATCGGCGCTACATGATCACGTGATTACATGTCTACAATTACTCTTTACCCGCACAGTCGCATAAAACCCATGATTGCAGACCACAGACCCTCGACTGGGCCAAAGTCAAGAATAATAGTTTATTTAGCCCACCTGCTATGCGTTAACACCCAATTAGACACAGCATCGATAATGGTATACATTGTCAAGGTAGATGGAAGCCACTATGGGTGGTCCCATCATGCTGATGCGACTCTGGCAGAGACTACGTGTTTGTCTGAGTCTACACAGAATAGAGAGAGAGAGAGAGCGAGGCCGGCCCTTCTGGTGTGGTTGATCACAAGGCGATCAGTGGTGTATATCACTGTGGAGGCTTATCTCTAAATGGGCGTTCAGACCCTGGTAGTAGTAGTGTCGGAATGATACCACCTCCCTCAACTGGCAGCCGTTCGGTGATCCGTAGTGGCCCCTGTCTCAACAACCTATGCTCCATGGATTGAGAGGGCGGTGGGGGCCACGGATCACCAAACGGCGGCCTGTTGATGGAGGTGGTATCATTTTAATTCCGACACTACTACTAACCAACACATAGATGAAAAAATAAACAAAGCCAATCAAATAATGGGACGAATTAGACGGACGTTTAACTACATAGATAAAATCAACTTTAAACACCTCTTTAAATCCCCAGTCAGGCTTCATATCGAATGTGCCAATGTAGTCTGGGCACCTTTCCTAAAAAAACATGTAAATGCGATTGAAAATGTTCAAAGGCATGCTACAAAACCTATTCTAGGTATGCGTAACCTACCATACAATGAAAGACTAAAAGAACTCAACTTACCAACTCTCACATTCAGAAGACTGTGAGGTGCTATGATTGAGATCTATAAAATACTTCACAACAAATATGATCAACCTCCATCAAACCGTATCAACCTTTTTGAAAATAACAGTATTACAAGAGGGCATGGCCTAAAAATTCAGAAAATCAGAGCTAGATTAAATGTCAGAAAATTTTCATTTCTGCTGTTATAATCAGTTAGATTGCTGCCGTTCTTGAATCAAACCATTTTCGAATTTCACTTTCGGTAGCAAAATCCTACTCATTACAACGGCAGACTGCTGTATATCCTGCTCTCTTATTAAAGTGGTCTGATATTACGTATAAAGATGATGCTTTATATGTAGCTAACTTTCACCATTGTAAAGGCTACCGCATGCTTTTTGTGAAAGGGGGGAGGGGGGGGGGTTGCGTAGGACGGTATCTGTCGGTATGGTTATGGTGAAGTATGGTGTTTAGTGC
Source organism: Chaetoderma sp. LZ-2023a (assembly GCA_034401795.1). NCBI lineage: Eukaryota > Metazoa > Mollusca > Caudofoveata > Chaetodermatida > Chaetodermatidae > Chaetoderma > Chaetoderma sp. LZ-2023a. Next base: position 46,963,206 of record CM067367.1, read on the forward strand.
GGTGAAATCTGTATGGAGTGTTTATGGTGGTGGTGTTAGTGTTTTGGGCTATGAGCAGTTTTCCATGCTGATCATGCCAATCTGGAGCAGGATTATTTTTAGGGAATATGGTGAGCGATAGGCGCACCATATTATTGTAGCGTAGGATGAGGCAGGTTCTGTATGCTATGCGTTTCTGTTTGAAAGGGATAGGTGTATGAGTGTTGGAGGGATGCTGGCGTATACCACATTATATGTGGTATACCTGTTGCCTGTCCTCACTGCATGTGGTAAATATGGTGGGTGTGTGAAGGTTCTAGCGCAGTACAGATTTCTAGTTTCCAGGCCTGGTGGCAAGTAGTGTTGGTGAATTTGGCGTTCTGTGTTTGGTGCCTGTTCTGATCTAATCAGAATTAGAATATGAATTTGGGAAGTGGAATAGGGAATCAGTGTGGGGTATTGGACTGGATGGGTAATCTCCCATTACACAATGGTCTGGGCTCAATCATTTCTTTTCTTGAGCCCTGGTAATAAAAGAGTCTATGGGTCAGGCTGCTCAGACTACGGTTAGTTGTCTCAGCAACTAACGTAGGGTGGGGGGGCGTGGGGGGTAGCAATTTTTCCTGCAACCATAGACCCGCTCATGCCAGAGGTTTTCCTGTTGTCTAGAGCAGGCCAAGGTGTCATCAAACCTAGTCACTCTTATGCTATTTGTCATATGTTCCACTGTGCAGGAGCCATCCCCTCTTGGTACCGCTTCTGTGTCTGCTTGTGGCAACTTTATAACGGGGGTGGGAAGAGGAAGGGGAACTACTTTTCCATCCTTCCCCTTGGACAATACAAACGAAAATGTCTTCAAATACGGTTTACCAGATCTGGTAGTCCCGTGCAGAGGAGGGAGAGGGCGAGTACGTATCTCGTCGTCGTCCCCTGCGTTAGCTTGTTGTCCATTCTGCCCCTCGCTTGGTGGGAGAAGAGCCGAACTCGCACCATGGTGCATTCCAGCTAATGGTGGGAGCACCTATCTCTGTAGAGAAATTTGTCTGGGTACTGGTGTTACGTGTTTTACTCAGTCCGAGCTCTAACTAACACACTAACACACGGTTTTAACCAATCGAAGTGGATGACAGAGGTCAAGCCATCCAAGGCACAGATTTGGTAGGTCACATCCGACGTCTTACCTACTATCACTTAGGGGCCTTTCCACTGGTAACTCAGTTTACTCGGCACGTTTGCCGAATGTCATGTATCATGAACCCATACCATCTTTCCTACCTCATATGGGTTTCCATGTACACGATGGTCATGCCAGATTCAGGTTTTCTGGTGCTAGTGTACGGTGGAAAGTGTCTCTCTTACTAGCTCATGGGCCTGTTCTATCCTTTGCCACATGAATTCACCATATAGAGACGGTGAGTTTATTTCTCAAGGGATTCTAGGCATGGCTAGATCCAGGGGTATGGCTAACTCACGGCCTAGCATTAACTTAGCAGGGGTATAACCGGTGCTAGAGTGTATTGAAGTGCTGTATGCCATCAATACATATCGGAGCCATAAATCCCAATCACGACAGTAAAGGTGTCTTTGCTTAGTCAACATCACCACTAGAGTTCGGTTGAATCTCTCTACCATACCGTCCCCATGTGGGTGGTATGGTGTGGTGCGGGTCTTGACGATGTGGAATAATTTGCAGAGCTCGGAGATCAGCTGCCTCTCAAAGTTACTACCCCGGTCAGAATGCAATTCATGCGGCATACCAAAATGGCAGAAAACATTGCTTGTCAGGACCTCAACAACGGTGCTGGCCTCTTGGTCTGGCAGAGCAAATGCTTCTACCCACTTCGTGAAATAGTGCTGCAATACAAGGATGTATTTATTTCCTTCATCCATTGTATTCAGGGGTTCTAGCACATCTATTGCAACTCGCTCCCATGGTGCACCGACAATTTTTGTTTGTAACGGTGCAAAGTGGTGCTGTCCAATAGCTTGGCTCTGGCAGGGCACACATTTTGCCACCCATGCCTTTATACTATCACGGATGTCTATCCAATGGAATCTAGGTTTAATTCGTTGGACCATCCTTTCTATGGCAAGGTGACCAGAATTATCTTGTAACTGTTCCAGTATCATGATTCGGTACCGTTCTGGTATTACTATTCTATCATTGAGTTATAGGACACCGTTATTAATTTGGCACTCTGTATATCTCTGATAGTAATACTTAGCCATAGTGGACAAGGGACTAATGGATTCCTTGGAAGGGCGCACCCCTTCCTGGACCCAGGCATACACTTGTCATGTATGCACGTCTGTAGACTGCTCTTGAGCAAGTTTCACTGCATCCAAGTCCATACATCTGTGCTCAAGGAATGCGGGGAACGGTGATGTGGCTTGCCGTTGCATTATATTGGCCACTTCTGGTTCATCCTCGAGTCCTATTCTACTCAAGGCATTGACATTTCCATGCAGTTTACCGGGCCTATGAACCTCGGTGAAGCCTGCAGGGATTCCTGCCATCTCGCTACCTGAGCCTCAGGATTCTTCAGATGCCTGAGTCACTGTAGCAATGCATGATCTGTACGCAATGTAAAAGGGCCTCCGTACAGAAAATGTTTATAATATTTGACAAAGTATACAACTGCCAATAGCTCTCTCTTAGTGGTTGTATATCGCTTTTCAGTTTTATGAAGCATACAGGAGCCATACACCAGTGCTTGTTTTGTTCAATCTTCAGCGATCTGAGATAGAACGGCGCCTATAGTATAAACAGACGCATCAGTATCCAAGATGAAATCAAGGCTACGGTTTGGATGAGCCAATATGGGTGCGGATGTCAAATGTTCCTTTAACGCCTTAAAAGAAACCTCACACTCCATCGTCCATTCAAATGGTCTATTTTTATCAGTGATTTGGAATAACAGTGCCGCAATTTCACTGAAATGGTGTATGTACCATCTACAGTACTGGCAGAGCCCGAGGAAGCTTTGTGTGTTAGTCACAGAAGTTGTAGTCTTCCATTCGGCTACTGAATGGGATTTAGTGGGCTGGGTGGCCACTCCATCAGCAGATATTACATGGCCCAGAAATTCAACACTCTTTCTAAAGAGGTGGCATTTCTTTGGCTTGAACTTAAAATTTGCATTTTGAAACCGTACCAGCACCTTGTCCATGTTGGCCAAGGTCTGTTCAAAAGAGGGGTCAAAGATGATAACGTCGTCTATGCAACATAAACAGACTTCTCACTGTAATGTGGTAAGTACTTGTTCAATTAGCCATTCAAAGGTTCCAGGTGCATTGCATAGGCCATAGGGCATCTTACGGAACTGAAACAGACCATCCCTGCAAACAAATGAAGTCTTTTCATGGTCCCATTCATTCATGGCTACCTGCCATTAGCCGCTTGCAAGATCAAGTGTACAGAGCCATTTGGGTCCACTTAACTAGTCCAATGCCTGATCAATCCTAGGGAGAGGATAGGCATCCTTAATGCTTAAATCATTTAAGTGGTGGTACTCAATATAAAACCGTAATGACCCGTCTTTCTTGCCTGCTAGGACTATGGGATTGGCCCATGGAGATGCAGAAAGTTCTATAATGCCTGTTCTCAACATGTCGTTGACATGTTGGTGTGTTTCTGCTTCCTTATGAATAGGAAGACGGCACACCGGCTGCCTCACTGGTCTATTATTACCGATGTGAATGGAGTGACAGACTAGGTGTGTTTCACCTAGGTTCATATCACTTGCTGAAAAACTATCTTTGTACTTATACAATAGGTGCTGTACACCATTTTTCTGTGCACTGGTTAATCCAACTGTGGCACACAAATACAGGTCATGTAGGTGTTCTGATATATTCGTGTCGGTTATAGTGACATTTGTAGGAACAGTGGGAAGTGTTTCCACCGAATTTATGTCCACCAAACGGCCACAGCAAACCTCAGGAACTAAAGTAATGGGATTAGATGTGTGCTGTTAAACACACGGTAAGGTATACGGTCCCTACAGGTTGTGGTAGCTAACATTCTTGGACTAACACATTTAGAGACCAACATATATTCCTGGTCAGGTTCTATCAGAGTGGTAAGAATATCTTTTTTTAACTGTGGCGCAGTGGTCCATAGAATTTCTTCATGGGCCAGCTTAACGGTGGCGCAGGAGGCCAATATTAAAGCACAAGTATGATATAAGGTTGATTCCAGCCCTAGTTGAATACGGTGGCCATGTATTTCTATACTTGCACCCTTTGGCCTTCCCGGTGTGTTTCCTGACTTCGCCACGCTGGATGACCACCCAGTACTCCACACAGGATGCAGCCTAGGCTAGGTGCCTTCCCATATATGCATGAGATAAAGAGCTACTTAAGTTCAGGGATAGCTATAACTGGGTCCTACCCCAGTTCAGGGAGCTATATAACTGAGCAGATCCAGATGCACCCTGCTGACTTCCGACCTGAGTGGGCACAGTACTGGATGCTAACTAAATGGTCATTTTGGAAAGGGGCCGCAGCCCCGCATAGACCATGCTTAGTCAGGGCAATCATCCTCTTGTGTACTCGGGATCTCAGACTGCTCCACCCGTCCAGCAAGTAACAGGTGACGCCTTTTTCACGCAAATACCCTTCTGCCTCCCAATGATTCACTTTTCATGAACTCTGATCACTGGATGCATGACTCGCAATACGAACACTTGCCATGGCCTGACTGTACATTGAGCCATCTTGATCACACATAACCAGTAACGGGTTGATGAACTGACATGATCAAGACAACCGGCTGGTGACCCAGTCGATAGCGACCACCATCTGAGCTCATTCCCAGGAGTAACAGATGGTCTGACCCGTACCTATTTGCCAACAATATACGAACTTTGACAGTTTGGCCTTGCCTGCAGGGCATCTCTGGCGACCGCCATTAAATCCACAAGAGACTTGCATGCCCTGGGTATGGACTGTCATCCACGTACCACAACTTACTGGATTAGGATGGTGACCCGAAATCTCTAGGGTAGCACCAGTCACAGCAGCCCGAACAATGTGCTGACTAGACGGTACCACAGTAGGATGTCAATTCATCCTTCATTAGACACGGAGGCATTCAGTATCTCCTCTGCACTAGAACAACGATTTCACATGCCCCCAGGCCCTTGCGAGCCTACTGCCGTCTGCTAAGAACAACACTTTGAGGAGCCTATTCCTCTTGGTTATTCTTGTTGTCTGCAGTGAATTACTGCTTCACTGGCGCTGAGAAAGTCAGAGCCCGCTAGTGCATCATTTTGTATGGATGCCACTACTACCTGCTAGATATATTTTAATTCTTCTATTTGTATTACAATATTTACAACACCGGCCCCGGGAATATCGGTGCCAGTGGCCGTTTGTAGTTGGAGACTGGGCGGTTTTAAAGGTGGTTTCCTATGGGTAGGGATACTTGAATACAATCGTTCATTAAACATCGTGATTGAGGCACCGGTGTCTACGGTGGCATTTGTAGGCATACCGCCAAACAGACAGGCACATTTGTATATTATTTTCTCCGTCTTAGGAGAGAGTTTTTCTATTTTAATTTCTTGTTTACTTGTTGGTGGGTCCATATAATCGTATATACACGGTTTGCTTGCCAATAACCTTGGCAAATGCGGTTGGTGGTTGAGTGCAAAACGGAGCAATTTTACGTTTTGGTTTTTGTAATAACGGTGCCAACGTTGCGGGAGATAGGGAACCAGTGGGCACCGTAGATTTAGCAGCAGTTTGTTTAGCGGCATGTTTGTAAAGTGCCACTTGAGCGGCCCATTTACGGCAATGTAACATAATGTGCTTAGTAGAAGCGCAGTAGAAACACACATTTTTTATGATCTATTTTTGTATTTATTTGTGTTCTTTTTTGTATCCAAGTCGACGAACGGTGTGACTAAGTTTCACTACTACTGAGTGGGCAGTCCGTTCGTGAAGATGGAGAATGCCCGTTATCACATACCATTAAGGGACACCATGCATTTGAGGACATAACGGCTGGCCAAGTAGCTTGGATAAAAGCTGTTTCTCTTGTATTATTTTTACCTACCAGGGCCGTTCTACATAAAAATGGAAGTGGTGTGAGAACGGCTGGTTTCCAAACATCGTCCATTTTTAGGAAATGATATTAGGTACTGCAGGCGCTCCGGCGTCACAATCTTGTTTACGTTTAAATAAAGGGGGTAATGTGCAGGTTTTTGAGTCAATTTTTTTAGACAGGCACTGAACAGACTCTCACTCCAGTGCCCGTGTTAGTTTGTTTGATTTTCTGACGGTGGTTTACTTTGCTCTAATTGTAATGTGATGGAGGGAGGACGGTTGGGACACCGTTCCCTCCATTGTCCGGCTTCACCACATCCAAGACATGTGTTTGGGTGCGTGGATGACGGTGAAGGGTGGTTTATGGTAGACCTATTTGTGCTCTGTACTACCGTTGTTGATAAAGTAGTTAAAGGATTGGTCAGAGAAGCAATTTGTTTTGTAATCACCTCTAACCGTTCATCCGTGTTAGACCTATTTGAATTATTATGTTGGTTGCCCCTACCGGGTGTGGGGGTGGGGGGCATTATTGTGGCCTCCACGGTGGGACTGGCCACGGCCTCTGCCTCTTGGTGCATTATTCTGCTGAGGCTGTGTGTTTTGTACAGTGCCTGCTCATGTTACTGTGTATGAAGCAGGTACGATGTCCGCAGTACATTTAGTACTGGGTTCTGCTAAATCATTAATAGGGGGCAATTGACAATTTGCATTCTTTTCCCGTTCCAGGAAGTTTTCTATGCGCACGTCTGTAGCTGTTAACGTTTGTAGACTGCCATGTTCTAACAGAAAACGTTTCTCTTTTAGAGATGGTTCGCCACTTAGGGCGTCGATAAAATTGTAAGTGAGTGACTCCCTCTGGGTTGGTACTGGGATAAGTTCGTGCGACTAATCGCCTAATACGGCTTGCTAGTTCAGGGAGAGTTTCATTGCCACGTCGCCGCAAGTTCTTTAATTGTAAATGGCTAGTTTCTCCAAGGACCGTATCACCAGTCCATTCTGACAATGCATTTTTAGTCCACTATAGGTCGGTGTTACTTCAGACCCCATGTCTTCTAACACCTGTAATGCTTTTCCCGATAATTTTGCGGCCAGCTATTCTCCCATTTTGTGGTCTGACCAACCGTTCGTCCTGCTGATGATTTCAAGTTGGCACTTATAGTTGTCCCAGTCACCGTCCCCACTGAATTCAGGTGGAAGTATGACTCAACCGGTGCCGTGATAGGGAGTGCTCGGTGCAAACCCCGGTGGTGATGCAGGCATAATGGGAGTAAAAGCTGAAGAGGGATGGGAATCATAGTCATTAGGCCGGTATGGATATTTCCGGTGTGGTAATTCTGAAAGGTACCGTACGGGCGAGGAATTCCTCTGCAGACGGTACCATTCATCATACCTAGGTGGTGCCGTATTTCGTAACGGCACCTGATTTACCGGTCTACTAGACAGGGGCGCTGGAAGCAAAGTTGAGGGGCGGGGTCAGGATCCACAAAAGGGCAGGCTGGATGGCATTGTCTGGACGAAGATATGAAATGGGTGCAACCCCACCCCACCCACCCCCACAAAGCCTCTAATAGAAGGGTGTTCGGGGATACCCATCTACTTAACCAACACGAGAAAAGATATTGAAAGGTGCAGGCTCATGACTCGATTTCCTGCATTCTGAGTTTCTAATGCTTACGCATATATGTTAGAGCAATGGTAATCAAAGAACTTATGTATTCTTAGGTCAATTGAACCTATTCCCAATTCACAATGTGAGCGAGCGGGCGGATACGTTGTTGTGTCAGATGCACATGTCGAGTGTGCGTGCATTTGTACATGTATCTGCACGGTGGACCTGCACAGTTTGCCTTGAAAATATTTAATTGGATCTTAGTTCATAATTATATTTGCAATCAGCGGGATTAAGAGGAAGGGTAGTTTTTGTGAAAACTAGGTTATCCAAGACAAATCTACCATTCATGTTGAACACGTGAACAAGGTTTGTTCAGCTCTTGCCTTAGATGAAGACCATGAAGTTTCTTGAGTTTCATGCCAAGCAGTTTCACAGAAGGTATTTAAATGTAATTTTTTAAACAGTGCAAAATCCAAGATGGCCACCAGCAAAGTCGATCAAGCCGCATTCTGGAACCAACCATGGATCTGAATCTATGGATCTTTCCCGCCCATCAGTTCTTAAGGACTCGCTTAAAGGATACGATGGGATAGACAGATGAGGTAGCAACACAATTACGTCAAATTAGTAACAAACTATTCAATAGCTAGTTTGTATATTCGCAGCCTCTTACTTAGCCATATTGGCGTGTGGGTGTCAGAGGTACATTTGGCCCGGGCTATTCAAAGGAGGCCCTCAGATGTCTGATTTTGTTTACGTGTGGATGGTGGCATCATCTTTTATGGTTAGAACTCAAAGGGGTTGACTTGGCTAGACATGTGTATCACGACTGTACGAGTTGGTAGGGGGTGGGGTGGGGTGATGGTTTGGTGGTGGTGGACGTGGTGGTGATCTCATACCAATATAAATAGCACATGCAGTATTAAAAAAGAGGATGATATTTATTACTTAGAGATGTAGGAGATATAGGAAATGGCTTCTAAGCGCATCTAATTTTTACATTCTTTTGATGGAGGCTCAGCCACACCCTCCTCCTATTCTATATGTGTGTGGGGATGGTGGGGGTGGGCAACAAATCTTAGACACATTCCTCAAACACATTGCACTTCGGCCATATGTATACAAATTATTTCTACCTTTGCATCCACTTCACACTTCAATTAAACATTTGAGTTGCTGTTAATGCTAATATCACTTAGTATGTCCACATTTCTGCACCCAGCCGCCCATCATTGCACATATATTCTATTCTACCCACTAAGCAAGGCATTAATGGAGCGTGGACCAGTATCACTTCAAAAATTCAAATAGTATATGACTATGTATCTTACCCTTTACTTGCAAAGATACATGCAACGTTTACATATAAAAAAGTCAAAATGTCACACGTAACCGCCACTACATAAATAGCGTTTGCATTGTGATTTGATTCGGCCTAGAAGCACTCCCATATTACTTTATGGACTAGTGTGTCAATGTCAAAACAACCGAACTTTAATACAACTGCTCAGCCTGCTCTGAATATTCTAAAAACTTTGCTTAAAGTTATAAAGTAAAGTTTACAGAGAAACGGGTAAAGGACATAGCTGCCCCCGCTGACCCCTGCCCCGGCGCCCCTGCCAATAGGGTTGGTGGAATGTGTTATTAGCCGTTCTCGATATTCTTGGACACTTGGAGAGGGACGTGGATAATTGGTAAAATGAGTGTAAGCTGGTTGTGGATGAGTTAGCAGTAATTCAGGCTCCGTGTTCCAATGTTGGCACCGTAATGGTACGTTATTATACGGTGCTGTTGGTGTATTTATTTGCTGATGGACCATGGGCCCGTTGGCCTGTACGTCTCGCCATTGTTCACATGCTGTTGCCAAGCGTGGGCGTACCAGGTGTGAGGTAGTTATTGGTCCCCTCAGTGGATGGTTATTGTGTAGTCCGTCATCCGGCAATGGTGAATGTATCCCATAGCGGATGTCAGACAACGTTATATAGTTTTCACTCGCCTGTGAAGCATCGATGAATGGTACTTCACTTACAGGCGAGTATTCTGGTTTTATGGGTGCTAATGATCCCGCACTGGGGAGCGATATATAGGGGTTGGTGAGCGCACAAAACGTCCTACGGTTTATAGACCCCATTTCTTCATCTGAAGTGTGCATATTGAAATAAAATAGAGACTGAAACATACGGTGATTAAAATCAAGTGTAGGTTCAATTTCTACTTGAGCCACACATCGGGTGCCACTTGTAGCTGCGGAGGCGCACGTGGCTCCGCCGCCTGCCGCTGTTGCCGCTGCTGGTCAGCCAGCCTCGGGGTTGGGGAGCGGTTGCCACGCATCTCCGGTGTCCACAAAAACCGACCTCCAGGACCGGTGGAACGATCACGTTCCAGAGGGCTCGTGCAGCCATTGCTGCGAAAATTGAACACTACCATCTTGTCCCGGCTGTTGTTGTGCCTAGCCGACATTTCCAAGGTGGAAAGAACAATGTTAGCACAATTTACTTACTTAATTACGGTGACAAACAATTTTTCTATGCCTGTCACTTATGAATGGTGTATGTAAAAACAGAAAAAGTGGTGTGCTAATTTTGTGTCTCGCCAGCGGTACCTAACCGATCTAGTCCCATGTAGATGGTATCGAGAAAGGTACCCCCGTGGGAGGGGTGGGATGGGGGGATGGGGAACTGTCCGAGCAGCACACTGTCAGTTGATTTAATATAAACTATATCTGCCTCAGGCCAGCCAAAAACTATTGGTTTTACAAGAGGGCAGTGCCTCATGTGGGCCTCCGTCACAGGAAATGCCCACCACACCATGCCAGAGGAAAAGAGATGACAGGAGAGAGATAAAGAGACGTCCAACGTGGATATGCAGGGTAGCAAGTAACGGTGCTCTCATCAGGGGGGAGAGAGAGAGAGAGAGAGAGAGAGAGAGAGAGAGAGACGCCCGACAATAAGCCTGCAGGGCAGTAATGGAAATCTTTACAGTTTGCTTGGGAGGAGATTTACGACGATGCACTACCGTGCTCCGTATGGGGGACGATCGCAAAATGAGAGCGTCCTACTGTCACAATGAGGAGGAAAATGGGGAACCGAATTTAGTGTCCAGGACAACTATATATTCTTGAGAGGAAACATATGATGGCATCACACCGTGGTGCCTTGTGAGAAGGCAACCGGTGGGAAGCTGACTATAAACATGTGAAAAAGTTGGTGGATGTGATCTCACCGTTTGTGTGCAAACGTCAGAGAAACATCCCACGGTAACGAAAAATGAGGAGGAAAATTATGTTGTCTTCCCTGCACAAGCAGGGAGTATAAAATTTGGCGAGAGGAAAGTGACTCGCGCGGGCCTCCATAAAAAAGAAAAATGCCTTCAACGCCGAAGCAGAGGAGGAGACCGGTAAAAAGAGCCACTCTCCTGTCCTACCAAGAGAGAGAAAAATGATCATGTGTGTTTATCCTAATATAGTTATTTTATTGTTGCATGCCATGGTGTGTATGTGAAGATACGGCGGCTGATTCATTTCAGCACCGTTGTCTTAAGCTAAAGATACTATTGTAGTTGGTACCATTCATTTTTGTGTACCTAAAAATGTTCTAGGCCAACTTTTAGTTATAAGTTCAAAAACACATATTTTTAAGCCGCAAATGGCGTAGCGCCAACTGTCTTTAACAAATAAGAATTCCTGGCAAGGATGTCCGGTACCGTTGCCGATACCCCACAGAGCATCTCTCCTCAGACTGACAGCGTGGACAAATTAAATTGACAGAAGCGTGTTTAGAAAGTGGTTTTAGCTTACTTACGGTGGGGAGAGAGAAACGTATTTCCATCTATGCTGGCCATCCCGTAGGCATGGTGAGCTCTAAGGCTTGACCAAGTCACCGTGATGAGTTAGATTGTGATTCGTGTTTCTATCCGTCACCTACATTTTCGAGTATGGACCGTAAGAGATCCGTACCCTGGAGTTACTGTTCAGCTGGTTTAGGTTCGGAGAAAGTTTGCCCTAAGAAGACTGCTGGGATGGAAACGGTGTTGCCGTATTTATATTTTCGCAGTGTTTCCTACTTTCGCATAAAAAGTCCTGCTTAATAGGTATCAGAAGATACACGGGGTATGTATGTGAACGGCAGATTGATTCTGGCTGGCATGAAACCTACTGTTGTTTCTTGAGACGGTCCTAACCACTCTGACGGTGGGAATTCTAACAATTATTTCGGCCAGACGGCCAAAGAAGCATAATCAAAGGCAGTTACTCTTAATATGGACGGCGCACTATGAAAATCAGTAATACCGTTTATACAACGGTGTTATTGACCGTGAAGAAGTGTTTTTAATAACAATTCTCGGTTTAAAGTGTAACCGCTCTTGGCTAGCTTAACAACCTGTCCTATCGAGCTATCATAGTTTCAGGTTTAACGGTAGCTTGTCATGTTACCTGACGGGAGCATGAGCAGCGACCTTACTGTAATACTGGTGCCGTTGGGAGAAAACATGGTGATGCATTTGTTGTTGATGTATAGTGTAACCTAGGTGTACTGCGGTCCAAATATTTTTCTAGTTTTTACTGCTAAACTATTAATATGGGCAGAATGCCTAATTACAATTATACATTCATTGAAGTATAAGGCCAACTTAGCCTACGGTGCCGTTTAATTGCTGGCACCGTTTACAATATTATGTACAATGTTGCCTTAAAGCGGAGGTCGCATCCGACCTTACGGTACCACTTAGGGCAGTACTTTATTTATTATTATTAATAACGGTATACATAAGCGTCACATGTAGTCTTTACACCGTCTTCTTACGGTGTGAGTTGATGCACGGTGTAGCTGCCGCCTGGAGAATCTACTACATGATGCTGGCCATAATCTTTCATACTTGAAAACAGTGAAGAATAAAGTCAATTTTGGTGTCTAACCGGTCCCAATACATAGCACATACTGAATAGTTCACCGTTGTACTGTTTGTGCTTTAAAGAGTGACGGATGTCTCCATTGTGTAGCGACGGTAAGTACATATTATGTAGAATTATTTTCTCGGCACAAGACGATCCACACTGTTTAGCTCTTATGGTGTGTAAAGCAATCCCCTTGTCTGGACTACTGTCAAAACATAAATTCAATGACGCTGGATACGACCATTATTTCCCTACCACCGTTTCTGTAGTGGCATGGCAAGTCTGGCGAGACATGATAAACACCACATACTAATTTAGATGGTAACGGCCAAAAGTCGTACACCGCTTATGAAGGCACCACTGGTGACGGTGGTTGAATTAAAGAGCCTTCTTTTAATCTAGGTTGTTACTCATGTTGATCTACCAGGAGTGTACAAAAACTAGGTGCCGTGTGGGGTGCAGCTGTCCGGAGAAGGAACCTGACTGTAGTAAGCTGCGTTGGTGTAGATTGCAGAAAGCGAGCTCTACATGGTAGGCAGATAGTGAGAAAGTTCCCCTCTCGGACCAAGTCCGCCTCCCTTCTATCCGAGTTTGGCTTTGAGACCGCCTTTTATACTCGGTGAGAGACCGCTCCAGCCGGCTCAGCCAATCAGAGCGCATGCTGTGTGCGAGGCAAGGTAGCTAGAGAAATCATGCCTCGCTTTCTCGTTCAGGCACACGCTCTGGCGATGTCTACCCAGAGCTTCTAAAGAGTCCGTTTTAATTTTGCCATATCTTCGCCAGATCTGAACCGATTTAATTTCTGTTCATTGTGTTAAATTTCGCATTCAATTCTGATATTAATACATACCAAAATCTTTGAGGACGGTCCTATATTCCGGAATTGCCATAATTTGACCAAGTATAAATATAAGTTGCCAGTCTCCAATGGCTAATGTGTAAATGTTTGTTTACCGCTCATGGCCGCGCGTGCGCGTAGGACGATCTCATGGTCTCTTTTTTGTTCGCCTGCTGGAATGGCTGTTTATGCGCGGGCCGATATATGGCCAGTGGATGGGTGAGCTTGGACTGCCCCGGGCCAAATATGCACCCAACGGTGATCCGTGCTACATCACACATTATCAATGCACCTTCTATTAACTCTTTTAAATCCAGGGTAGACAAACTATGGAGTAAACACCCACTGCTATTCAACTTTGAATCTGATCCAATCTTTCATCCCACTTTCTTTAAAGAATTACTAACAAATCATGAAGGTGATGACAACCTACAACTGAATCAGCCATCCAGTATATGTAGGCCAGAACTGACGTCAGAGGCGATTTGATGCCTTCTGTCAGAAGATGATTCATGTCGCGATCATGTAGCGAAAACAGCGTAGCGGAATGAGAGTGAAATGGCATCCTGGGCTAAACGTGTATGTATACGCATGGTCTTCCAAGCATCACCCCCCCCCCCCCCAAAATCTATGCAAACAATAGATGAGCTCAGGGATATTGAGCGTTGCCACGCGAGTCGAATGTAACGCTTTTCCTCCGAAACGATTTGGACGGAGTTCGACCAAATTTGATACGTGAGATGAATCCAGATTGCAAGAGGACATTTACATTTGGCCCGCCCCATGGCATTAGGCAGAAATTGCTTCCATTCAAATTAAGTTCAAAACATTCAGCAGTACGTCTTATTTTGCTTTGGAAACAGGTTTAGTTATTTCTGAGCTGTACTGTATGTCTACACGCTATGTTGATCTTTGAGAAATAAAAAAGAATGCATGGGGGTTGGTGGGAGGGGAACAAAGAAAGCAACTAAAATAACGTCCCCCCCCACCCACCCCCACCCCCACCCCCACCCCCACACACACACCACCGCCACCATGGCCACCGCCGCCTCCGCAGACGACGAAGACGACGACAACGACGACGATGGCGACGTTTGCTTTTACTAGTGATGTGATGCTAGTAATTCAATAATTCATGTACCGCAACATAAAATGCCGACAATGACAGCTACGGTCCGTGGTGGCACTGCAGATATTGTAAAAGAGAACCACAACCACCGCTATCACAACAACAATTTCATATAGCACTATAGCGACACAAACAACACCAGTACTGCAAGAAGCGCCACCAGCAAAAATATCATCACTACTATAACCACCAACCACCACCACCACAACAAGAATGACTAGAATGCGCAGTCGATAGAGCACCATAGTAAATTCAAATTCTCACACTTTCTACAACTTTTGACACGACCCACATTTACCCCCATGTCCACCTCTCATCAGTAATGTGATATAACTCAAGTAACATCGTTCAATGCGGAATGTCCTGGATGCAATAGAACGTAATTATAAACATATTTGTATCATTCTTACATCCTCATTCTGTGTATTTCTACTGTTCACTTGAATAAACTTTACTATGGGTGTGCTCGTTAAAGCCCTTGTGTTCCATTAAATATAGACACTTTTGCTCGAGATATGAGTTGTTTGTTCAATTTACCCAGCATGCAATGCTACCCAGCAAGCAATGCTACCCGGCGGGCAATGCTAACCAGCATGCAATGCCCTGACTCCATAATCGTTGTAACTATTGGACGCCATATTCGTTGTCTATTGTCTGTATAGGCCAGGATTTCTCAAACAAAACCAACGTGCCTGCACGTGCAAATAATAATTTATCCTCCAGCTATGGAAGTGTAAGCATGCACGTAGAGCGTGCTATTAATGGCAGTACATTCGACGGCCCGCATTTCAATACTGTTCAGTGCAACTGCGTCAATTTCCAGAAGAAAATTAGAGAATGCTTTTATATATATATTGGCAATAATTTGCGTGAAAGTTATTGCGATCAATGACAGCAACAAGATTCAGTAAAATTGTCAAAAAAATTATTAGGTAAGGCGATAACTACCTGGTACAGATTTGATACTAATTTGAATGAAAATTGTTGCTGCAACAGTTTTCAGTCCCTATATTTTAAAATACTCATCATAATTTTAGTCGACTCTCGCTACGGATTTGAATAGCAATTTGACTGTAAGTTGTTGGTGTTTAAGGCACCAACAACATTGTTGAATTATTATCCACAGACGCGCAATCAATATATTACTATTTAGGTAGTGAGCGTATATACGCGTGCTTAGCAAACGGCGTGTATGTTTCGTTGACAGATTTGCGCATTTGTTTGAAATGCATTGCTCGAACAGAAACGTACACGAGGTAGCTAGGCTAAATATTTCGTTCGTGCAGGCAAAGCGTATTTTGGTCATATACTCACTCTCCTTAGATAGTAATACTGAGCGCCGAGAGTTTTTATATAGTTTGTGGGTATTCTGATTTCATATTTGCCATTTTTAGCTCACCTGGCCAGAATGGCCAAGCGAGCTTGTGCCATGGCCGTCTTGTCGTCCATCAATGTTTGATTTAAAACGCTACTGTTCATTAACGGCTTAACTGATTTCAACATAATTTAGCAAGAAGGACCCTTAGGAGGTCGGCTTCAGAACATGTATACATAATTTTGATTGATCAATTTTTATGGCGGCCATCTTGGATTTCAGAAAATCTCGGGAAATAAGATAAAAGCCTACTCAATAACTCCTTGGCCGATTTCAAGCAAACTTGTAAGGACCCTAGATTGGTATGCTTCAGAACTTTTACACAGAATTTTGATTGGACAATATTTTCGGAAATTTTCCGAAAAGTGGTGGGGAAATGTTTAAAATGCTAGGTACTCCTCATTAACTTTTTGGGGAATTTCAGCCAGACTGGGTTGATGGGATACTATGGTGGACGGATTCAGAACTTGAATTCAGAATTTTGATTGCTCAATTTTTTCGATGGCCATCTTGGATTTTCTGAAAATTTCTAGAAATCAGCTAAAAGCCTACTCCTCATTAACCACTGGGCCGATTTCAATCAAACTTAGTGGGAATAACCCTAGAGTAGAATGTCTACAGAATTTTGATTGGACAATTTTTTCAGCAGCCATCTTGATTTTTCCAAAAATTGGCGGGAAATTGTTTAAAACGTTACTCCTCATTAACTTCTTGGGTAATTTCAGCCAGATTTGTCTGGAAGGATACTAGGGTGGGAGGTTTCAGAACATCTATGCAGAATTTTGATTGGTCAATTTTTTCAGCGGCTATCTTGGATTTTCTTAAAGTCAGTTAAAAGCCTACTCTTCATTAACCACTGTGCCCATTTCAATCAAATTCATTGGGAAGGACCCTAGAGTAGTATGCTTCAGAACCTGTCTACAGAATTTTGATCGGACAGTGGTTTGGCGGCCATCTTGGTATTTCGGCATATTTTCCGGGATTTTGTTTGAAATGCTACTCGCCTCATTAACAGCTTGGACAATTCCAGCCAGACTTGGCTAAAAGGATACTATGGTGGGCGGTTTCAGAATTTGTATACAGACTATTGCTTGGTCAATTTTTCCGGCGGCCATCTTGGATTTTCTGAAAATCAGTTAAAAGCCTACTCCTCATTAGTCACTTGGCTGATTTCAAGCAGGCTCGGTTGTAAGGATCATAGAGTGGTATGTTTCAGAATTTTTATGCAGAATGTTGAAGGGTCAATGTTTTTGGTGGCCATTTTGGATTTTCTAAAAAATGGCGGGAAATAGTTTAAAATGCTACTCCTCATCAATTAAGATGATATCCCAGCAGAATCCCACTAGCATCCCATTGAGATCCCAGCAATAAACATGGGATTCCTGTGGGAATCCTACTGGGATCCCACTGGCTCATGGCAGGATAGATCTGTGATCCAAGTGGTATATGAGTGGGATTCCGGTCAAGAAAACACTGAGATCCCAGTGGGATATGAATGGTATCCCAGTAGGGTAAGACTTGGATCCTCACTCATCCCTAAAACAAAATGCATGAATATGGGATTGTTATAGGCTGGTAGATTTGAATTTTTATTGGGCAATTTTTCTGCCGGCCATCTTGGATTTGTTGAAAATTTCGCGAAATCAGTTATAAGGCTACTTACTACTCATTAGGCACTTGAACGATTGCAGGCAAATATGGCTGGAAGGACGCTAGCGGGGTATGCTTCAGAGCCTTTATGCAGAATTGTGATTGGTTAATTTGTTTGGTGCCATCTTAAATTTTCTGAACAATGGCTGGAAATCGTTTAAAAGGCTACTCCTCATTAACTGCTTGCCCGATTTCAATTAGCCTTGGCGGGAAGGACCCTGTGGTGGTAGGATTCGGAACATGTATACCGAATTTTGGTTGATCAATTTTTTCAGTGCCCATCTTGGATTTTCCGAAATATTTTGGAAATCATTCAAACGGCTACTCCTCATTAACATCTTGGCCGATTTCAACCACACTCAGCTGGACGGACTTCAGTCTGGTACACTTCAGAATTTGTATACAGAATTTTGACTGCTTGGTGTTTTTTCGTGCCATCTTGGATTTTCCGGAAAATGGGAATTCGTTTAAGACGTTATTCCTCATTAACCCTTGGGCAATTTAAGCCTAATTTATCTGGAAGGATCCTATCGTGCTAGCCTCTAGGAATTATATTCCGAATATTGATAGGTCAATGTTTTGGCGGCCATCTATGACTTTCTGAAAATCATCCGGGACCATTTAAAAATGGTACTCCTTAATCAAGTCTGATTTCAACAAAACTCGGGTCGAACGACTATGATGGTATGATTCAAAATGTCAAATGAGAATCTGGATTGGTCTATTTTTTTTGGTGGCCATCTTGGATTTTCCGAAAAGTATCAATGTCAATTTAAATGCAAATGGTTCAAATGTTAATGGTCCAGGTGAGCGTCACATGCCCTTGGGCCTCTTGTTTAAATTTTCCCTCTTGAACGACTGACATAGATAATCCAGGTAGTCATTCTAGCCTTAAATTAAAAAATTCTTTTCGCTTCGCCTGCACATTGACATTTATTAGCTCACGTGGCCAAGAGTGTCCAAGTGAGCTTATGCCATGGCGACCATCTTCCCGTCAGCTTGAAAAACAACTTTTCTGAAGAACCAATGAGCTGATTTCAACCAAATTTGACAGGACACATCGGTAGGGCATGGAGACACAAGTTGATCAATAGTCAAAGGAAGACAATCGTCCAAGTTGGCGGCGTCTATCTTGGAGTTTGGGTGATTTTTAGAATCACTAAAAAAAGTCTCTGAAACCATTTGGGGGTGGATTGATTCAAACTGTATGAAATATCATCTAGGGCAAGAGCTGAACCAAGTTTGCTCAAAGAAACTTGATTGGCCAAATGCTTCATCGGCCATCTTTGGATGACCTTGTTTTCACGAAAATAACTTCTCCAGAATCGCTGAACGGATCCTGGCTGAAATTTGGGAGATATGATTAGGCACTACAGGGCATTAAAATTTGTTCAAGTTTAGGTAGTTCTATTCATAAAAAACAGGAGTGCCATAGACCATTAAACAATGTTGCGTGTTTGTTGGCCAAATTGGATTTTTTTATTTGATGGATTTTGAAGCCGATATTTGTTTTACAAGTACATGTATATAGTTTTTGTGATTTAAAATTTGCCGCTTTCGAATTTTTGGCTAAACAGTTTGACATTTAAAATATCTTCTCGAGAACAATTGAACAGGTTTCAATTACATTTGGCGGAATGTATCGTTAGGACATCAGAGATCAAACTTTGGTCAAACGGGATTTTAACAGATTTTTAGAAACGTCTTTACAAATGTCCTCTAAAGCCACTTGGGGATTCACCAATTCAAATTTCATGAAACATCGTTTAGGGCAACAGCTGAACCACATTTGTTCAAGTGAGATACGTTGGCCAAATGCTTTGGAGGCCATCTTAGATTCCCTACAATGAGTTCAACAAGAACAACTAACATGACTAAATAGATTGGACTGAAATTTGGAAGATATGATTAGGTACTAAGGGTCATTAAAGTTTGGTCAATGGATGTCGATACATAAATAAACATGACCGTCGTGGATCAATCAAAATATAACGTGTCTGGCGGCCATGTTGAATTTTCTGAAAATTTCTGATAAAATCATTTAAAAGACTTATTAAAATTAATCACTGGACCAATTAAAAAAACCTTGGCCAAAACTTCACACAAATTAGATTAGTAAATTTGTTCACACATGCCAGTGGTCATCTAGGTTTGTACTGTTTTGCCTATGGTCAAGGAAACAGACAGACAAAAAAACAAATTGTTTTCGAAGTATGAAATATTCTGTTGAATATTTTGAACCAATTTCTGTTACTGGTTTTAGTCAAATTAGTTTCATAATATTCAACAGCTTTCTTGTATAGTAGTCATCTTAAAATTGAGGCACGGACATATCAATGTCATCGCCATAGGAAATGTCGATAGTCACTTACAGGACTGGCGGTTTGATCAGCGAACGAAAAGAAGAAGATCGCCATAGGTCACACTGTGATTTTAACCATTTAAGCCTCAAATTTGTTCGAAAACATGTTCTCAGAGAAAATGTAAATTTGCAGACAAAGGAAGATTCTTCTTGGAAATTCTCTGTGGAATAACTGGCTCAGTTATTGAGCCAGTTATTCCAATGGTAAACTTGCTAAAAAAAATGTTCTTGCACTGCGAATGGACATTTCTCAAGACCTCTTCATAAGTTATTTTTGGCTAGCTTAATGAGTTAAAAGTCAATAAGATTTTTGTTTTCATTTAATCTCCATGTCTTGGAAGCTGTCTGTGCTGCATGGAAACCGCTTAGGATTTAACCACCACACTTTCTCAAGAAAAGTTCCTGTATGTCAGTGTAAATGTGTTACATCCACTGATTTCCCCTCCTAGATGGTGACTTGTGGGTCATTAGTTCAGATGAACACCTGCGGCTTAACACGCCACATGAAAGAGACTATCAAAACCAGAAGAGCTAATCCGTGTACTTTGTGTGCTATAAATTTACCTTTTTTACAATTTTGATTTGGAATTGTTTGAGAATAAGGTGTTTCTATGACATCTTTTGTTGTCAAGTCTTTCAATAATATTTTTAAAATGTAAACATTTAACTAACAACTATTCTTTTTAGCTCGAATTTACGAAGTAAAACAAGCTATTCCGATATCCAGCACGTCGTCCGGTGGTGGTGGTGTCGTCGTCGTCCATTTTAATTTTCGCTCAACCTTTCTGTTTATGTCTCAGGTTTGGGTAATCAAACTGGACCCAAACTCGGGCACATGCGTCCTTATAATGATACAGCATCTCACAATTACATTGAGGTCAAAAGGTCACGGTCACTGTGACCTTAGTAAAAAACTTATTTTTTAGCATTAACATTTTCCATTTAGTTCGACTTTTCTGTTTATATCCCAAGTTTGGTTAATCATACTGGACCAAAACTTGGACATATGGCGCCTTATAATGACACGGCATCATACAATGATGTTTTGGTCAAAAGGTCATGGTCACTGATATGCATGTTGACCATCTCATCCGTCAACCTTTGTTTAAAGACAATAATCTTCATTAACCGCTTGGTGGATTTCAACCTAATTTAGCTGGATGGACGCTATTTTGATTGGTCAATTCTTTTGGTTACAATTTTACATTTTATGAAAAATATACCGGAAATTGTTAAAACACTACTCATTAACCGTGTGGTGGATTTCAATCTAATTTGGGTGAAGGACCCTGATGCTTTCAGTTTCAGACCATGTATACAGAATTTTGATTGGTCAATTTATTTGTGTGAAAATCTTTGATTTTATGAAAAATTTACAGGAAATTGTCAAGACGTTGCTCCTCATTAACCTCTCAGCAGATTTCAACTTACTTTGGCTGGAATGAACTTATGGGTCTATGCTTCAGAATTTATGTACAGAATTTTGTCTGATCACGTTTTTGGGGAAAACCTTAGATTTTATGAAAAATTCACTGGAAATTGTCAAGACGTTACTCCTCATTAACCGCTCGGAGATTTCAACTTACTTTGGCTGGAAGGAGCTTATGGCGATATGTATCAGAACTTAATAACAGAATTTTGATTGGTCAAGTTTTTGTTGAAAACCTTAGATTTGGAAGGCCTTATTTAACGAAATTTGTTCAAGGGAAGGTGATTGGCCACTTAGTTCGACGGCCATCTTGGATGACCTAGTTTTCGCAAAAAGACCTCTAGAACTGCTGAACGGATTGGTTGAAATTTGGAAGGTATGATTAGGGATTAAGGGCCATTAATTAAACTTTGTTCAAGATAAGTTGCTACGTAAAAGAACATGGACGCCATGGGCCAATCAAAATGTAGCATGCTTGGTGGCCTTATTGGATTATTTATTTGATGGATCTTGGAGCCGTAATTTGTTTCGATATAGGTTTTTGGGTATTCTGATTTCAGATTTGCCATTTTTGAACCCGTCGGTTACTCTGTTTGTTGGCCATCTTGGATAAGTGTCCTGCCAAAAGCTCCAATACTAAAGCAATGGGAAATTTAAAATGGCTTCTCGAGAACTGCTGGGCCGATTTCAACCATATTTGGGATAGGGAATAGAGATTCAAATATGTTGAAACGATGACGATCAGCCATCTTGGATTTTAGCAGCTTTTAAAAAATATGGTTAAAAATCTCAGAAACCGATTGGGGCATCCATTCAAAAGCCATGAAATAGGATTTATGGAAAGAGCTGAACCAAGTTTGTTCAAGGGAACTTGATTGGCCAAATAATCAGCCGACCATCTTGGAAGAACTAGTTTTCGCGAAAACGACCTCCAGAAATCCTAAATGGATCGGGCCGAAATTTGCAGATATGATTAGGGACTTAGGGCCATTGAAGCTTGTTCAATGGAAGTTGATCCATCAAAAACATCACCACCGTGGGCAATCAAAATGTAGCATGTATGCGGCCATATTGGATTTTTATTTGATGGATTTTGAGGCCGAAATTGGTTTTGTATATGTTTTCGGGTATTCTGATGTTATATTTGCCATTTTTGAATCTGTTGGATAACTGGTTTGGCAGCCATCTTGGATCGTTTTTCCCATTAAAACAAATGCAGAAAAAACCATGTCCGGCATTAATTAATCAAAATTTAGCGCATTTGACGGACATCTTGTATTTTTGAGAAACTACTTGAAAAGACTACTTATTAAATACTGGACCAATTTTAATAAAACTTCGCTTAACCTTCTTCACAGAAATTACATTGGTACATTACAGGCCCCTTGAGCCTCTTGTTTGTAATTTATCCAGACGCTCTTTCATGAATTTCCAACAGCTGATTATCTATTCCATGATAGCCATCCACAATAGAGTGATCCATTTCTAGCTATGTCCCGCCAATTTTTAGGTTAACTCTGCCAACGTTTTGCAGATGTTCGAATCGATTTATATAATTTGAACCCTGCATTCTAAGAATCCCAAAATCAAGGTAACTATACAGGTAACCTATTGAATATTTTTAAACTAATTTGACTAGTTTGATTTGTCCAGTCAACTTGGTTTCAAAATATTCAACTGACTGTTTATTAAATAGTACATGTGCATACGATTCGTACACTTGCCGGACTATTGTTGGATCCATCCATTGCATGTTTGGAAGCTGTTTAATGTTCCAAGAATGATTTGATTTATTATTAGCTCACCTGGCGAAAATAGCCAAGTGAGCTTTGCCGTGTCGAGTATCCGGAGTCCGGGCGTTGTCAACTTTTTCTTTAAATGACTTCTCAAGAACTACGAGGCCGATTTCAATTACCTTGGGCAGGACGCATCCTTAGGGCATGTAGATCCAAGTTTGTTCAAATGAAGCCGATCAGCCAATTGGCCCGACAGCCATCTAGGATTTTATCCGATTTTTATAAACTTCTTAAATTTGTTCTCCAAAACCGCTTGGGGAATCGATTCACAACTCATGAAACATCATTTAGGGCAAGTGCTAAGCCAATTTTTTTCAGGCGAACTTGATTGACCAAATGGTTCAGCGGCCATCTTGGGTGACTTAGTTTTAGCGAATACAACTCCAGAACCGCTGAAGGGATCAGGTAGAAATTTGGGAAATATGATTAGGGAATATAGGTCATTATAGTTTGTCCAAGAGAAGATAATAGCTAAAAAAAACATGGCTGCAGTGAACCAATTAAAATGTTGCGTGTTTGGCGGCCATTTTTGATTTTTGTGATGAATTTTGATGCAGAAACTGGATTTATACAAGTTTTTGGGTATGCTCATTTCAAATTTACCCCTTTTGAAACTGTCTGATAAACGGTTTGGCGGCCATCTTGGATAATTTTCCAGCTGTAACCTCCCATACTAATGCAATGGGAAATTTAAAATGTCTTCTCGAGAACTGTTGGGACGCTTTCAATTATATTTGGCAGGACGCACCCTTTGGGCATAACGATCCAGGTTTGTTCAAACAAAGCTAATCGTCAAATTTGGCCAGCGGTTATCTTGGCTTTTGTCCAATTTTTAGAAATGTCTTTAAAAATCTTCCCCGATACCGGTTGGCGAATCGATTCAAAACACATGAAATGTCATCTAGGGCAGAAGCTGAACCAAGTTTTCCAAGGGAACTTGATTGGCCAAATGCTTTGGCGACCATCTTGGATGACTTATTTTTTGCAAAAATACCTTCTCCAGAACGCTAAATGGTTCGGGCCGAAATTTGGAAGATATGATTAGTGAATAAGAGCCATTAAGGTTTATTCAAGGGAAGTTGATCCTTTTAATGAAACATGGCCGCTGTCATTATGGTAAATTCTACTTATAGACAATGGCCTTTATAGTTGAAATGCCAATGTTCCAGGCGAACGATACAGGCCCCTTGGGCCTCTTGTTTGTTCTGTGTCCTAAAGGCGATTCTTGCAAATCGGTCCAGTAGTTGTTGAGAAGAATGTGTTTAAAGGAACAAGTTGAAGGTGGGATAATAGATGGAGTAATGGCCCAAATAAATATAAATAATGAAATTTTAGGATAAATAACAATGATAATTGAGGAATTGGAGTGAACAACTAAGACAAAATCAAACCGTATATTCTCAAAATGCTACATATTTATAAAATATGCCTGATTCGGATACAATTCAATGAGAGGTGGCACAAATATCATGGCTCAAAATTCTACATGACAATTGACACTCCACCCTAATTTTACATCCTATTGTCACCAAGGGGGGCGCAATCACCACACATACAGATTAAGGAGAGCGTTTCATATCGCATGACCATCCCTGGTTTTCTGTTCCACCTACCATTCAATAAAGGTGTTCAAAGTATTATGGTTCAAAATTACCAATGATATTTGGACTGCCCTATATTGTCAACCAATTGTCACTAAAGTAACTAAATCCCCAAAGTTCTGGGGCCGAATTCATGAAAGCTTGCTAAGTTAGTTTATTGCTAGGTCTTAGCAAGAAGCTAAGTGCCTAGTTGTGTGCTAGTTATCTACAAGCTAAAACGCTATTCATGAAACCTTGCTAAGGACATTTCTTACTAGCAGCTTGCTAGGCTTATTTAGCGAGTAACTCAGCTCGCGTGAAAAGGCGCTTGATTGAAATAAACAACGCATGTCATAACATAATTTCACCACACTATAAGAGTGTAGGCACAGTCCGTACCATAGACCTACCAGTATTGTCAACAACGATATGTGCCCGTATTTCTTTATTAATACTAAATGGCAGAACAGGCAAAGTCTAGAAAACCAAATTTCACGCAAAATGAGACGCTCTTTATTGCGGAAAAATATGAGGAGTATAAAACTATTTTAGATTCTGCCCAGAAAAACTGTGATACCAACAAGAAGAAGAAAGAAGTTTGGAAGGCCATTCTTGCACAGCATAAGTATGCCTAAATTGACCCTTGTATGACTAAATTAATTCTCAAACTTCAATTTTCTAATAGGAGCAAACGTATTTGTAGGCAATGAGGAGAAGTCTGTATTTCAAGATTTATCACTGGAATGACTACCTCAGTAACTGAGCCAGCCATTCCAATATTAAAATCTCAAAACATCGTCTTCTCTGTGTCTGTATATAAATATTTCCCCAGTACTATCCGCCAGTCCGTCTATCTATCACAGTTTGCTTACTACAGTTTATTGTGAAATATATGTTATACAAGTGTGCACGGCGTTATGGCACATTTTGCATCGAGAGAGACACACATAGGAAGCCCACATACACTTCCACTGATCGAACTCCGGCAGAATAAAATCTATGGTAGCGAAGGCCACCAAATGTACTGTTTCTTGTACATTAGAATTGAATCATTACAATATGGCTTAATGTTCATTATTGCAATCTTAATTGTAGAATCTGAATTGGAAAGTTCGCCGACTCCAGCAGCGAGCGAGAGAGCGTCAATTGAGAATACTCCATCCACGTCCAGCGACCATCAGAAGCCAGCGAAGATCCCATGAAGGGCAGAATTCGATGATTTGGTCCAACACGAAAGAGATAATCTGTTAATAAAAAAACCAAAATCTTCTTTTGAAGCAAGAGAAATTAAAATTAGAAATCGAGCTTTTGAAATGTCAAAAGGCAAAGTATGGAATTGTAACTAGTGAAGGAAATGAATATTTTAATCTATAAATGCACAAATTTAGGCTAAGTCTAAAATATGTGTTAAAAACTTAAAAGTCGAAATACGTAGATGAAATAAATTATAATCGAATAATTTTCCATATAAATTGAAATGAATTTCCTAGTTATGAAATTTACTTTGACGTCAACAATCTCAACAATTTTACTTTTTGTCAACGAGGACGGACCCGAATGTAATACGCTTTGCCTCCACCCCCCCCCCCCCCAAATGGGTAACGACAATAATAATGATGATGAGCCTATGTACTTATAGTTAACAGATCACACATACCGCATACAACCAACCATACACTCACGCACGCGCACACACACAGGCAGGCAGACAAACGTGCAAACAGTGCAGGCATACAGGTAGGCAGCACGCACGCGCCCAGACAGACAGACAGACAGACAGACAACTAGGCAGGCACACACACACACACACACACACACACACACACACACACACACACACACACACACACACACACACACACACACACACACACACACACACACACACACACACACACACACACACACACACACACACACACACACACACACACACACACACACACACACACACACACAGACAGACAGACAGACAGACAGACAGACAGACAGACAGACAGACAGACAGACAGACACACAGACAGACAGACAGACAGACAGACAGACACACACACACACACAGGTAAGTAACGTATCCATCAATCAATTGGCATGGTATTATAGACAGACAGACACACACACACACACACACACACACACACACACACACACACACACACACACACACACACTCACTCACTCACTCACTCACTCACTCACACACACACACACACACACACACACACACACACACACACACACACACACACACACACACACACACACACACACACACACACACACACACACACACACACACACACACACACACACACACACACACACACACACACACACACACACACACACACACACACACACACACACACACACACACACACACACACACACACACACACACACACACACACACACACACACACACACACACACACACACACACACACACACACACACACACACACACACACACACACACACACACACACACACACACACACACACACACACACACACACACACACACACACACACACACACACACACACACACACACACACACACACACACACACACACACACACACACACACACACACACACACACACACACACACACACACACACACACACACACACACACACACACACACACACACACACACACACACACACACACACACACACACACACACACACACACACACACACACACACACACACACACACACACACACACACACACACACACACACACACACACACACACACACACACACACACACACACACACACACACACACACACACACACACACACACACACACACAGGTAAGTAACGTATCCATCAATCAATTGGCATGGTATTATAAACATACCTAGTTATTGAAGTGCGTGTTAATGAGTCTGGCTCTAACAGCGTGTCCAGCCGCATGTCCACGATATCGTTCAACTTCTGGCTGCTGCTGACCAGGGAGAATGTCATTTAGTTCTGGTTCATTGCCATCTACAGCAATATTATGTAATATGGTCGTTGCTGCTATAACTTTACAAGTGTCATTTGGGTTCTTCATCCTATTCTCTCCGTGAAGAACATGGAAACTCCGCTTCCAGCGTCCTATTACCTGTTCCACGAGAACACGTGTGTGCTTGTGTGAAGCGTTGTACCTACGCTCGGATGCATCAGTTGGTTGCAGAAGGGGCGTCATTAGCCAATGTCGTCATGGATATCCACTAGCACCCAGAATAATTCCATTCACTTCTCCGTCTTCCATGACATCCCAAATCTGACTTGATCTTAATATATGGCTATCATGGGCTGAGCCTGGCCATCGTGCAACAACATTAATCCATCTACCTCTGGCATCACACATCACTTGGACATTAATAGAATGATACCCTTTTCTGTTTACGTAATCAGCCTCATTGTCTTTAGGCGATATAATCCACACATGCGTTCCGTCTACACAACCGATAACTCCGGGAAATTGGTTCATTGCAAAAAACAAGTCCATATTTCTTTGTGCCTCTGCATTAGTTGCGAACCTAATGAAATTATTCACGTGCATCACAAGGGCATCTGTCACTCGGTGTATCGCCCTACACGCTGTTGGCTGCGACACTTGCAACGGATCACCTACTATCCGTTGAAATGTTCCTGATGCATAGTACTGTAGAGCAATCAACACCTGTTGATGAGGCAGGAGGGCATAGCTTCTTCCAGTTTCATGTTCAATGTACGGCGCCACGAGATTAGTAATTCGCATAATTCCATCTTGTGAAAACCTATACCGCTGAACTAATTCTTCATTTGTGAAAATGTCTAATGGATCTCTCCTATCTCTAAAAACACGTTCCCGCCTTAATGCACGCCGTAACTCTGCAAGCCCACGAATTCTTCTTGCCATGTTTACTCCGTGAAATTAAACTAACAAATGATTTAGCAGCTTGCTAGCGATTTAGAAGTACTCCTGACCAACTCTAAATTTAGCAAACAACTTAGAAGTTTGCTAGTCCTAGAAACCTTTCACGAATACGATTTAGCAGCAAACTAGAGTTAGCAATCAACTTAGCAAGCAACTAGGCTTAGCAAGCTTTCATGAATACGGCCCCTGATTTCCATCCAATTCAATAACATCACCCACCGTAACAGAGCTATGTTAGGAAGAGAATTCCACATCCCCGATCTATACATGAAATTATGTTTCCAATACAAATTCATTACATGATGATAGCACATATTACCAATTCTCAAAATTATCAACGATATTTGGGTTCAATTCACCCCCAACCCAAGAGTACCCTATGACCATCTGTGGTATTCTGTTTCCCATATCATTCAAAGAAACTCGGGGATAATTAGACCTCTCCCCCAATTTCGCATCCCGTTGCCATTAAGGTGACAAAATCATACAGAGAGGAGGAAGGGAGAGCATTTCATATGCTACTCTTGTCAAAAGAGATTCAGCACACAGACTTCCATTTGGTTGCAACTGGACTTTCTAGTTGTATAATTGTTTGCGCGTGTTGTAACAGCTTGTATCCCCGTCAACACACTGGTGTAACGAATTTATTACCCCTCAGACGTCGAAGATAGAGATTTTATCATAACGTGACAATAAAATTAGATAAGCAATTCTTGAATTGGACATCTCTAGGCTAGTTCTGCAAGAGTGAAATTGACACTTTTTTTGCTTTGGCTGTACGCCAAAAACGGCGTCTATGGTCGTGTTCACGCTAGAGAGTTAATCCGGAAACATCATACTTCTTTATGAGCTGTGAGTAATCCATTTCACATCGGTATGTTTATTTCCATATTTAACACGCTCGTCACGCGGATCATTATTATCACGTCAAGAAGAAATATACAAGATTGAGATCGATAATTTAACTCGCCGTTTTATGGCTGTGATTAATTTATCGAGTAATGTATTCTTTATTCGACGACAAGTGTTTTGCGGGATATACAACCTTGCAGCAGCAACACCTCCCGTCAAATTAGTTTCAAAATATGCAACAGCGTTCCCGTATAGTTGTCTTGAAATTGAGTCACTTGAAATTTTGAAATTCAACAATTCCGAACCGGGCGCGTATCCGCCATTTTAACAACATGCATAATATTATAATGAACTTTATGGCTAGCTGCGCAGTAAAACCAAAACACGTTTTTCGCGCGGGGGATATCGCGTGGTATTGCCCTCACGTGAAGGAAATACCAGATCATCCATCCCTGATCTTAACCAATCAAATAACAGCATTTGGTCATGTGACATTACCGGGGTGGGTGTGGTTGGGTGTGGGTGTGGTGGGGAGTGTGGGGTGGGGAGGGGTGTGTGGGGGGGTGTAATAAAGTGTGGTGCTTACCTGATACAAATTGCAAGCATGAATAATTAATATGCTTACGATTTTTTAACTTAAAGATATTTCATTTCATAATGACACGCCAGCTTTAAGAAGAATACTAATTATAACACCCAAAACTGGTTAAATGAATAAAAAAAGTATTCTTACCTTTGCACGCTTTCATTCAAAACAGTAAGCCAGTCAGTTCGGCAGATGATCAACAACGTGACATTACCGTGGCATAGAGGGTAGTGTATATTAGTTCGTTCGTTCGTCCGTTCGTCTGTTGTTATATCGATCTAGCCACCCAGCCAGCCAGAGGGTAGTGTATATTAGTTCGTTCGTTCGTCCGTTCGTCTGTTGTTATATCGATCTAGCCACCCAGGCCAGCCAGGCAAGCAATGCCTGTCTGTCCACCCGTCTAGCTGTCTGTCTGTCAATCCGTCCATACAACCATCAATGTAAAGACCGTCAGTCAGCCATTCATAATTTATTCATTCATAGATATTTACTTACCATCATGAGCTTGTTTTTCTTGAACTTCTTTCTTCCGCTCTAATATGCTGCAGTCGTTGCTATATGTATTTGTCAAACTATTTTTGCCAGAGTGGCTACAGCAGTTCACCTCTTACACAAAAGCGCCCGGTCCCCCGAAAGAGGATGTTTATATACATAGCATAGCCGTGGTAGGTACCAGTTGACCGGTTC
Source organism: Chaetoderma sp. LZ-2023a (assembly GCA_034401795.1). NCBI lineage: Eukaryota > Metazoa > Mollusca > Caudofoveata > Chaetodermatida > Chaetodermatidae > Chaetoderma > Chaetoderma sp. LZ-2023a. The sequence goes on from CM067367.1 coordinate 46,993,951, forward strand.
AGAGGTCTCGAAGACGTCACGATACAAATTCCTTTCTAATTGGTACAATTCATTTCAAATAAAAATGTTTTTCACGAGGAAATTATGTCAAATGATGTCTCATACGGACCAATCACAGTCGTGTAATTATTTCACAATAACATTAAATTTGAATCGCATCCTGTTCTTGCCACAAATTCACAATGTCCGCTGACGTATTTATTTAATAAATTTCCAAGATACATTTATGTTAAAGGTAATAATATTATTTCAAGATTATTAATATACTGTATATAATATAGAAAAATCTTTTCTTTACTGCATGGCACTATGGTGAGAAATGCAGTAACTGGTGGACCCAGACCTTGTTGTTCATTGTAAGGACATACGTGGTGAAAGCAATTGTTGTGCTAGACACAAACTTCTCACATCGACGCGTTTTGAAAATGAGCAAATAATTCAGCACCCGAAAGGAATGTGAATAAAAATACGAGAAGGAA
>CM067367.1:46994929-47076409 GCA_034401795.1 Chaetoderma sp. LZ-2023a
GCATGACACGTGTGTTACACCTATGGATTGGCGCAGTTACCCCACCATGTCAACACTATTACAATGCATCTGGGATTGGGATTTGGCCCTGTATTAATTAATGCATGGGACTGCGCAGATACCACACCAAGTCCACTGACCAAACTCAAACTATTTTCCTATGTACTGTACGTGTTATTTTTATACAGTGGCAGTATCCCTATCTACTAATATTAATAAATTGCTATACTCCTTATTTAAATTCAGTATTATATGATTTGTACATATGGCAGTCTGGTGCAGATTCCACACCTAGAGCCAATGCAACCTTATCTTGTAAATGTATGTGATACATGTGTCTTAGTTTAATCAAAGTTGTACTTATTTCCGCACAGATGTGTGTCTAGTTTTGATTTGAAATCGGAAATGTTTTTTTGCTAGAACAACGTGTTCTGGTAGTGCATTCCACTGTGGCACAATGCTTTTGGTGAAGAAGAATTTCCGTATGTTCTTGCTACAGTGGTCTACTCTTATTCTGTAATTGTGTCCCCTTGTTATGTTGGAGCTAGGTTCTCTAAAGAAAATGGATTGGTCTAGGTTGTACATATTGTTCTTCAGTTTGTATACTTCGATTAAGTCCCCACGAGTTCTCCGGTATTTAAGAGAAAATAACCCTAGTTCCCCTTCGATCAATACTCACCATTCTGTTACTTTCTGATACACAGCTGGCCCTGACAGCTGGCTCTAGGACTATAGACTTAGAAAGCTTTACCGACTCCTTGGAACCGGGTACTCGGCTCCCAACTGCCGAGTACCCGTTCTACCATAGAGCTCATTCTTGTTTGCATAGCGACAAGAGCTGTCCACATTTCTTTGCAGGAGAAAGATTAAAGTTTTTGAAAAGAAATCTAAGTCTTTTATACTGTGATTTGATAGTTTGTGCGTTCTTGAAAGGATCTAACTGGATAAAATGGAGAATACCGCCAATGATTACCAGGTTGTATTATTCCTTATTATCCATAGTTAAAAGACTTAAGTCTCTAAATTTCGTTGTGTCGCATGTCCCAATTTCTGACCCCATAGAATCTGGAACGTGTGCTAACAACGTGATATGCCAGATGATCGCCTTCTTTAAATCCCAACAGGCGATCGGCAGAGATGAAAATAGGTGTTTGCTACGGTATTTCTAACACAAATATCGGCTGACGTCGTTCTCCGTAGGGTCCGAGCAGGGTGACGTCACACCCATGATGCTCGGATGTTTATGTGAAGAAAATTTTTTCATTAATTCGCGCATCTTGTTCTGGGTGCTGCGTACTAAAAATGGTACCAGAAAACTTTGGAATGGTCAAGTTTACGTGTGATCACGATCGGTTTGCAATGATCGGTGGTGTCAAAATTCTTGAGTGATGGATGGTCTGCGGTTTTACCGTGTGCTACAGCAGTCTGTTTACATTTTGTTGTTTCTTCACATATCGTGTCGGCTTTCGTTAGGAGTATAATTTATATTGATTGGTAAATATACCCCGAATGCTATGCGATATGATTCCTGGTTCCGTTATACATCCTGGAGGATCAATTTATGGGTGTATTTATGCGCGCTTCGTTCTTGTCGTCATAATCAATGCGATCTTTGCTGTAACGTTGCGGGGTGGGGTGCGGGAGGGGTTTGCAGTTAATTTATGGTCAAATTATTTGAAAATTAATTGTCTGCCTTCCACTTTTGTTTCGTTCCGCTGGCTTATTGTAGGTTTGGTTTATAGGCCAAGCAATCCCTGCCATCATGTGTTGAGTGCCACATATCGTACGGGTTCTATACAAGGACCATGTCTGTTTCTACTGTACTAAGTGTAGTCTTGACAGTAGGTATAACGTTTGCGCGGTGTGGTCGGTCGATATGATGCTTAAGTTCCTTGCCAGAAGGACTTGGCAGGGTCTGACGCGGGGTCAGGCGGTCCGAAAGTAAATCGTGGAGCGTCCGTTTCGGCCCGTGGAGGCGTTCCACATCTGCAACCGGAGGTGGCGGAGATGGCACCGCCGGCGTGGTTTGGTCCGGCTAGGCAAGGTGTCTTGCATAGCGTTTTGCCCACGCTGGTGTCGTCCCTGCTGTCAAAAGTTGTAGGGCAGTCTCTCACCATGTTTGATTCGGACTCTGTTCTGCTCGGTTCTGGACTGGACACCGAGGGAGCCGTTTCGTACGGCCCCCTGGCAGTCCCGTCGGGCTCCGGCCTGATGGGGTCTGTCTCTCTGCGGCCACCTCCGGGTGGTCCAGTAGCGGTGGCCGGTCCGTCAGGCATGGGAGCCGTCCGCCAGGACGGCTCCACAGTTTTCCTTGTCTAGTGACGACTCTTAGGGGTCTGAAGATGAGGAGGCCGAGGAGGAGAGTGTGCTGCGGCCTGTGAGGCCGCGGGTGGAGAGCATGGAGGTCGATTCCGTCCTGATGGAACCCGACCTCCATCTGTCTGGCCTGGCGCAAGCCAGGGCAGCGGCTCCGCCCGTGGTTGAGGCCACTCCGGTACCGGGCATCGGTCCCGTGATGGTTGGTTCGCTGCCAACCGCCACGGTGACGGGTGTGGCCGGCCAGGCATGGTACTCACCTATCTCGCCTGGTCCGGCGGTCAGACATGGGGTGCCATTGGCGCCCGTGTTTGGCCACGGTTCCTTAACCGCTACGGGTCCGCACGGTTTCCGTGCAGGCCTACTCCATGGACTGGTGTGTTCCATGGGGTGGCGGCGGAACCGTACGGTACCGGAGTTCCTGGCATATCAGCAATGGCTCCTAGCCGGGAGGCCATTGCTGGTAGGGCCGTGAACATGTCAATGGGTGACGTGTTCACGGGAGTGTCCTCCTTGGAGACGGATTGGTCTGAGGCTCTGGCTTGGCTAGCCATGGTGGACCCGTCTCTGGTTTCAACCACGGCCGAGGAGGATGTACCCCGTCCATCGGTGCATCGATTAGTACGGGGATCTTGCCCGCAGCCCTGATCCAGTCTGTTGGACTGGATCCATGGTTTTATGGTGTTGCTTGATACTATGTATAGCAAACAACGCATGAACAAGGGCCAGCTTCTTGCGGCCTCCATGGAGGTGCGGGCGAGGGGTCGTATTCCACGGGGGGAATACGACAGGTATGGTGTGGTCCCGTCGGTCACCGAGAATGGGTACTGGGTGTTCAGAGTGCTGGAGCGGGTGGCCCCGGTCCGGCACCTGTGGACAAGTCCCAGGCACACCAGGATGAAGTCCTGTCCCTATGCGATGTGGGTGTGAGGGCAGCTATGAGTGCTGTCAACCAATCGTATCGCCTTCTTCAGTCGGTATGGGCTGAAGCGGGGGCAGGCCACCCTGTGCCACCTGTGGCGCTTTCGTGCGTCAATGACGGCTTGGTGCTGTCTATGGACGCACTGGCAAGGGTGCAGGTGCATGTGACAAAGTCCAGGAGGCAAATGGTTCTTGACCATATGCATCCGGCTACTGCAGTCAGGGAGCGTCTTCTTGGGACACCCCTGACAGGCCTAGCATCTTCGGTGGCCAGGCGCGGGCCATCCTAGAGGACACTGCCAGCATTGCGCAGAATCGGTTGGCGGTAGGCCTACAGCTGGAGCGAGTGCGAAAAGCGCATGCACTAGGGGCTGTAGGGAAACCGTTAGCTGTCCAACTTTCGAAGACGCAGAAGAAGCAGAAAGGCAAGGCGAAAGCTAAGCCTACTGCGACTTCTGCTTCGTCTGGATTTTCTCAGCCGCCGCCGGCTAAGAAAGCCAGGAAGGTTGTGGAGGCCCCTACCCTCCCCACTGTTGCTCATGATCGCCTTAGAGGCGGGAGGGGGAGGGGTAAGGGTAAGTCCTCCAAGGGTGGAAAGAAGGGAGCGGATCGTACCTGAGGGTACGAGGGCTCCCTTCATATCCGCCTGAACCGCACCTGTGCGACAGGACCTGCGGTGCCGGTTATACCTGCCGAGCCAAGACGGAAATGGTTCTCTCTCTCTCATTAATAAAGGGGGGTTGAGGGTGGGGGCGGACCGTGAGCCAGACAACCCCGTTAGACGTCGAGGCGTCTATGGTGGGTGGAAGGCTCATGCGTTTCGTCGAGGCCTGGCGAGGTGTGACGTCAGACAGTCTGGTCCCGGGATGGTTATCCCAGGGGTACATGCCGGAGTGGTGGGACTTTCCACCGCAGAATCTGTCTTTGGCACCTGTCTGGACACCCGTACCACGGGACCCAGACAAGTTAGAAGCCATTCAAAACGAAGTGTTGGGTTTGCTTCTGACGGGAGCAATAAACCCAGCGAACCAGAACACTCCGGGCTTCTATTCAATTATGTTCCTTGTCCCCAAGAGCACAGGGGGATGGAGACCCATACTCAATCTCAGGCCATTGAATTGGTTTATCCATACGCCTCGGTTCCAGATGAAAAAACCGAGGTCGGTAATGGCAGGATTGAGGAAGGGAATGTGGTGTGTGTCGATCGATCTGAAAGATGCATATTTCCACATTCCTATGAACCGGAGTTGGCACAGGTTTCTGAGATTTGCGTTTCAGAATCTAGTATGGGAGGTTACTGTTCTCCCGTTTGGCCTGTCGACAGCTCCGTGGGTTTTCACAAGAGTGGTCCTTGCGGTGACAGCGTTTCTCAGAGAAGAGAACGTGGTGCTACACACCTACATAGACGACTGGCTGCTCAAAGCAGACTGCAGCCAGGTTGAACGTGGATACTGCTCTGACTCTGAAGTTACTTTCAGATCTAGGCTAGATAGTCAACAAGGAGAAATCCGAGTTGACACCCACTCAACATTTCGTTTATTTGGGGATGCGATTCGATCTCGAGGAGGGCAGGGTTTACCCTTCAGAGCCCAGAGTGGTGTCTCTGTTAGCCATCCTCAAGAGTTTTCGAGTGGGAAACCACATTCAGGCGAGGCGGTTTCTTTAGATGCTGGGCATGATGGTCTCCATGGAGCAAGTGATCCCGTACGCTGCTCTAATGCGAAGACCTATCCAGTTGTATCTGATGTCTCTGTGGAAACAGAGAGTAGAACCCCTGTCAAAACTGGTGCCAGTTTTGGAGCCGATAATATCGCATCTTGTAGGGTGGAAACAGCGTCAGAATCTCCTAGTAGGGGTTTCGCTGCACGTACCCCACCCCCGGCTGTCCGTGTACACGGATGCATAGCTGGAGGGGTGGGGGGCCTGCCTGGGAGAACACCAGGTCTCGGGCACATGGACTCTCCTGGAGAGTCAGCTGCATATCAATCTGTTGGAAATGATGGCAGTGGAACTGGCGTTGGAAGAGTTTCTTCCGATGATCAGGGGCAAGGTGATATTGATACGGTCGGACAATTCGACGGTAGTATCATACATAAATCGCCAAGAGGGACCAGGTCACCCACACTGTGTATCAAAGTGTGGCACTTGATTCAATGGTGCAGGAATTACTCGGTTGTTTTGAAAGCAGCTCACATTCCTGGCCAATTGAACATTCTGGCGGATGCTTTGTCTCGCAGACAGAGAATTCTGCCAACAGAATGGTCCCTCAACCCTCCAGTTCTACGAAGGATCTTCGAGCATTGGGGAAAACCCAACGTGGACTTGTTCGCCACAAGGGGAAATGCTCAAGTCATGACTTATGTCTCGCCGATTCTAGATCCAAATGCCGTCGATACAGACGCTCTGGCGATAAGCTGGAGAGGGATGCACGCTTACGCGTACCCACCCACCATCCTTCTGCCGAAGGTATTGGTGAAGATCAGGGAGGAACCGTGTCTGGTCCTGCTAATAGCGCCGTATTGGCCAAGCAGGGCGTGGTTCACGGATCTGCTAGATCTGCTGGTGGTAAATCCAGTGCAGCTGCCCGAGATTCCGAACATAATCTCCCAGGCCAAGGGACGCTTCCTACACGAGTGTCCCGAAATGTTATTGACTGCGTGGTTGTTGTCAAACAACGTTCCACGTCGGGAGGCTTTTCTCGACAGGCTGCTGATTTCATCGCGGCTGCGAGAAGGAGGCCAACCTTCAAGTCATATAACGACAAGGTTAACGGATTTGCAGACTGGTGTGAGGAAAGGGGATTGTACCTTTCATTCCACTATTCAGCAAATAGCAGACTTTCTCTGTGAGCTGTTCTTTTCAGGACTAGCTCCTATCACAATTGCTGGATACAAGTCAGCTTTGGCATCAGTTATCCCTTGTCTAGCCAACAGGGATAGTCCAGAGGTGGCCCAGTTGAGTGTGATGGTGAAGGGAATGAGCAATCTCCGACAGAGACAACCGGTAGTCATTCCAGCCTGGAGTCTATCTCTAGTGCTTAATGTACTGGCCAAGCACCCTTTCGAACTGTTGCGTTCGGCTAGTCTAAAGCATTTGACTCTAAAGGCGGTCTTTCTATTGGCAGCTTCCTCAGCTAGAAGGCGCAGTGTGATCCATGCACTTTCAGCAGAGAGGGACCGATTATTGTCTCCAGAGAGGGTCTGCGTCTACTGCCAAGAGCAGAGTTTATGTCAAAGATCCCGGTCTTTGAGATATCCCGGCAAACCGATCGTTATACCGAAACTGAGTAGGTTAGATCGTGATGCCAGTGTCTGGTGCCCAATCCGTGCTTTGACTAAGTACAAAACGGACAGACTCGTTACGGTCGAATGGTAGACATCTGTGTCTATGTCTATGAAGTGGTGGTATGTCGGCAACTTTGGCATTAACTGAGACACTATGTAACCCTTTTCCAGACAGAACTGTTTTAGTAGCTTGTCATTTTTGTTCTCCCTTACTCTCCACAACATACCATTTATATCACCCGCCCACAGTAAGGTGTAGGTTCCAGAGTACTCCTGTATTAGTTTGGCAACTTCATCTAGTACACTGATGTAGCTAGTAGTTTTGTCGAGAGTACCTTCTGCAGGCATGTATGTATTTATGAGCAGGAGTGGTTCAGGCTCTGCATTGATGCATACTGCAACTAATCGATTACTGCCATCAGGTAGGGATTCTATACAGTGACTTAAGGACTGGGGCCATAAGATAGCCAAACCTGCTGTACCTTTCGATCTGTGGCAGGGGAGCATTCGATCTCCATCATCCGAACATTTGACTACATATGCATGGTTTGGAAATGTCTTTGAAATGAAGTCCAACTCATAGTTGAAACGCCAGTGCTCTTGGACACATACAATTGCTTGCTTGTCTGATAACAACTCACTAAGATATGCATGGATTGTTCTCAGATTTTCTATGTTTATCGTAACAATCTTAGGGTTAGAGCAGTTGCAGCTGGTTTCCTTCTGCTCATGTTTGCCCTGTTTTATTGTTGTCTGTGCGTTGGTGCCAAGCCGCTTTTGTGGTCTGGCGGCTTTTGTGGGACACATCCCTTGTCTAAAAAATGATTGTACATATCATCAGTCCTGTCACTACTAGTATATCTGAACCACTTAGCATAATTTATAACAAGTCATTATCAGAAGGAACTCTCCCTTCTGACTGGAAATGTCCTAATGTTATATGTGTGCATAAAAAAGGAGCAAAGAGGGATCTGAACAATTACAGACCCATCAGTCTAACCTCAGTTCCATCCAAAATACTTGAAACCATAGTAAGGGACAAGCTGATAGAGTATATGAAGAAAAGTGAAATAATTACCGAATACCAACATGGGTTCCTACGGGGGAGATCAACGGTAACTCAAATGCTCGAAGTAATATACGAATGGACAAATGCTTTGGATAATAAGAAATCGATTGATGTAATTTATCTTTATTTTAAGAAGGCTTTTGACTCTGTACCACACGAGCGATTGTTTATCAAGTTAAACACATATAGTATTTCGGGGAAGCTCCTAGAATGGATTACGTCATTTCTAATAGGAAGAAAGCAGAGAGTCGTGGTTAATGGGGCAGCCTCAGATTGGGCCAGGGTCATAAGCGGTGTCCCACAGGGCAGTGTACTTTGCCCACTACTGTTTGTAATATACGTAAATGACATGCCAAGAAACATAAAATCTAGACTCTATCTTTTCGCAGACGATACTAAACTGTTCAACTTAATAACTAATGTGAGTGATTGTGAAATTCTGCTCAAAACTGGGCCCAAAATTGGCAATTAATGTTCAACACAAACAAAAGCTCAGTTATGCACATTGGCCACAAGCCAAGTGCCAGTAATTGTAAGTACAAACTCCTTGATAATGATATAACAGTAGCCCTAAAGGAGGAGAGCGAGATCAATGACCTGGGTATAATAATCGATTCAAACATAACATTTGAAACCCATATAAATAGCATCACATCAAAAGCCAACAGAATGACAGGGCTTATAAGGAGAACGTTTCATTCCATTACCACAGACATCTTTAAGATGCTGTACCAAAGTTTAATACGCCCTCATCTGGAGTATGCTGGCCCCGTTTGGTCCCCACACACATGGAAATTTGCCAAACAATTAGAAAAAGTCCAGAAACGAGCCACTAAAATGGTACCAGCTTTGCAGAACATGTCCTATGAAAATCGTCTTCGAAATCACAACTTACCAACCTTAATGTATAGAAGAATACGAGGAGATCTCATAAATGTCTTTAAGTATCTTAATAATATCTACTCAGTAAATCCCAGTAAATTATTCACATTAAATCAAGATGACAGAACACGTGGCCACAAATTCAAATTTAGAAAAACTAGAGCAAATACTAACAATAGACTGAATTTGTTCTCCAACAGAATCATAGACTGGTGGAATGCATTACCGGAAACAGTCGTTGACGCACCTACCATAAACACATTCAAAGCTAGACTAGACAAAATTTATGTAACACACCCAGTGTACTACAACTATAGAGCATTAGATAAGCCAAATCACCCGAAAATCACCATACATTAATAATTAATAATTATAGTTTATACACCAGCTGATAATAGGACGTAAAAGTCCTGGTAAGCTGTATACTTGTTATGTTATGTTATCTTCTTCTTTTCGATCGCTGGTATCACACTTTGAGAGCCGTTCTCAAGATGAAATTTGTGGTTTTCTGCAGTTCTTCCACAGATGTTATGTTATGTTAGTATCAATTTGCCTTCTGCTACATGGGTGGGAGGGGTGGGTCCTTGTTTTGTTGCATCTAATAAGTTTGTAAAAGTTGGATGTTGAACCACTTTCCATTATTTTGTTGTAGAAATCATTTCTTTCAATAGCCTGTTCAGTTCTCTGCTGCGACCTCAGCTGTCTCTTTAATGGTTTCTTTTCTATTGAGAGAGGGTGATCAGGACCTGGACAATCATTGTAATGCCAGAGACGATTCAACTCATGTCCTCGGGAGAGAAGTATTCTGACTGTTGGTGATGCTTTCCACTTTGGGCCTTTTACATGAATGACTTCGGAAGGAACAGACATCGAGGTTGCCAATATTACTGAATTGTGTACAATTTGTATGAACTGGTCAACATCATCCTGAAGACTATAGAAACATTCTTGGTGTTGTGCGTGAGATTATCAATCAATCATATTCTATTTCTGTGAGAAGGCTAAAAGCCTGTAATGACAGATTCCTAATTTCCTTTTTCAATTTGGTTATAAAACATGGGATTTATATTGCCAGCTAGATAGTTATAGTATAGGGGTTGGTTATCCCATAGTTTATCTAATTTTGTTTCAAATGATATCATGGTTGTTGCTTCCATAACATGGTTCGGAAGACTGTTCCATAAGTCCACAATTCTATGTTTAAAGGAGTATTTTTGTATGTTTAAACGTGATCTGGATTTGTATAGTTTTAGCCTGTGTCCCCTGGTTCTTGAGTCTGATCGAAATTCAAATAGGTTGCACACTTCTGGATCATATTTTTTGGTTATAATTTTGTAAGATTCAATAATGTCTCCTCGTACTCTACGGTATGCAAGAGTTTGTATATTAAGGACCCTGAGCCTAGTCTCATAATTTAGTTTTGATAGTCCCGAGACACTTTTTGTCGCCCTTCGCTGAACATTTTCTAACAGCTCTATATGTTTCTTGAGGTAAGGGCTCCAAACCTGATTAGCAAATTCCAGATGTGGCCGCACTAATGATGTATACAAGGTTCTAAATATGTTTGTGTCAAGGGATACAAATGTGCGCCTTATTACACCCATAATGGAGTTGGCTTTATTAACTGTATCTATTATGTGCTTCTCGAAACATAGTTTATCATCAATAATAACACCTATATCCTTTTCATCCTCGCTTGGATTAATACGGGACCCATCTTTACCGAGAATATAGCTATGATTTTGTAAATCGGTTTTGCCAATTCGCATAGATTTACACTTATCAGCATTAAATTGGAGTAACCATTTACTGGTCCATTCTGTTAACAAGTATATATCTTGTTGCATTTCGTTAGCATCATCATTGGATTTTATGCCATGAAAAAGGTTTGTGTCATCCGCATACAGGTATATTTCACTATTGTTAGCTATCACATTAGGTAAGTCATTTATATATAAAACAAACAACACTGGTCCTAAAACTGATCCCTGTGGTATCCCGCTAAATACTGATTTCCATTCAGAGGGTTCATCACTAATGATTACTCTCTGGCTACGCTGTGACAAGAAGCTTTCTATCCATTTAATAATCTGTGGATTGATGTTATATAGATTCAGTTTATGTACAAGTCTACGATGGGGAACCTTGTCAAATGCCTTTAAAAAAAATCAAAATATGCAACATCCACCACACCACCATCACTATCCAATATTTGTAACCATTTATCCACTACCGTCAATAACTGCAGTGTGGTGGACCTACCTGGGATGAAACCAAATTGACATTTACTAAATAAGCCATTCGTTTTCATATGCTGGATGATACTGTCTCTAATTAAACCTTCAAGTACTTTGCAGACGACACTTGTCAGACTTATTGGCCTATAATTGCTTGTGACTTTTCTGTCTCCCTTTTTAAATATAGGTGTATTATTGGCCTGCTTCCATGGTGTTAGTAATGTACTGGAGTTCAATGAGTTTTGAAATAATATTTTGAGCGGGTGGGCTAAAGTATTACTACCTTCTTTTAGGATACGCGGTTGGATGCCATCAGGACCGGGTGACTTTGATATTTTTAATTTATCTAAACTCTTTTTGGTATCATTTTGCTTTATTTGTAAGATATTTTGCTGCGGGGTAGATAGTCTATCAAGCTCTGGTAGCATATCGTCAGGTTCGCAGACGAATACAGATGAAAAGAAATTTGCTACGGCATTATGTTGGTATTCCATAATATCAGCTCTTTCCCAGTGTAGTTTGGTAATTCTTTGTTTGTTAGATTTTACCCGGTTACGTTTGCTTAATAATATGGATATCTCACAGTATACAGGTGCGTGCGTGGGTGCCTGCGTACGTACGTGCGAACGGGCGGGCGGGTGTGTGTGTGTGTGTTGAAGTGTTCGTCGAATCCATATCATAAATGACCGAGGTGATAGCAGGGTCGCAGCTATGCCACATGAAATAATCAATCTGGGGAACTGTCTTCCCATGAATATACGTTGGCGTGTTAGAGATTTCTGTCAACTGTACAATATCATGAAGGTGGATGGCAGATTTTTTGGCCCGCACATAATTATGTTCCTTACCAATGCCCCTCCGCTACACTATTTTTTCTGTCGCGGCCGTCATTTGTTTGTACTAACGCGGCCACTTCAAAAGGCAAGTTTTGACAAGATCATAATGATCTAGGATTTTTGTTTTGCCATTAGGATTGTGATCTCTTTATGTGCCGCAATGGCGAGCACATTAAGGCAAGATCTTGACCTTGATGGTCTGTTTAAGAAATTAGGTAAATATTTCAACTTTTGTAATAATATGAAAACACTTTATTTTCGTGGTAGTTGGTCAATAATAACTCTGATACCTCTACAAATCGAATGCTGATGCGAGTTCTTTGATTGATTGACTGCCTATTCTGAAAGAGTCAGAGTTCCTACAATATAATTGTAGTTAATATGAAATTAGGCGTTGCCTAGTGGGCGAGCGCAATAAGCGACCCAGTCATTTTTAGCCTATAGGCTAAATGTTTCCCATTATAATTAAGGAGCAGTCTTTGTACCATAAGCTATGCATTCACATTACCATCAGTGCCCTCGCAGTTGCCTATTTAGAGCTAGAGAGTCTCTAGCGACACCGAGTGAAACGCCTTGCTCAAGATCACAACGTTTTGCACCATGGGCCAGCCTTTGATCTACCAGCACATGCTTCTAACCACCCAGTCACAATGCCTCCAGTCATAGGCCTAAAGCACCATCACAAGCTGGGTGTAATGATGAGCTGTGATTAGTCACACTGCCATTGACAAATACCAAGTTGAATGTGCAAGTAAAAATGTTGAGTCTACAGTGTTCGAGACCTCCATAGATTCCTCTCTCCGAGGCTGTTTACTTCATCATCATCATCATTGTCTCAGGACATAAGCCGTTGGCTTTTTACTGTCCCGGCAGTATTACGTTATAAGTTAATGCAAATGCTTAAAGAGAGGAGTGGTATCATCAGTAATTATATGTTCCTGTCTATGTAATTCACAAATTTGTACAAATTCAACTGGCGCAGATTCCGCAAACAGTCATTTAATTTAGACTTCATTTAACTACTATGTACAATATGTGGAGACATCCGTACCCATGTACACATTATACCCACATGCGTACGTACATACATACCCACATATATACTTATATATACATACATACATGTATATACCTACATACATATACATACATATACACATAACACATACATGTACACATATACAACACATTTACATATATTCATACATACACACACCTACACATATACATACATACATACATAATCACATACGCTCAACATAAACGTACATATGGACTGGCGCGGTTACCACACCAAGTCAACACTAATACAATGCAATTGAGACTGGGATTAACTCCTAGTATAATTAAATCATGGGACGGCGTGGATGCCACACCAAGTCCACTGATCTACATTTAACACTTGTGTACATACATACATACACACATACATATATATAAATATCATACATATATACACATATAGTCATATACACATATCAACTAATAACCCAGTAGGCGCATGACTGTCGGTGGGACAAGCACTCGATACCGAAGCCGCACACCTATGGATTGGCGCAGTTACCCCACGATGTCAACACTATTACAATGCATCTGGGATTGGGATTTGGCCCTGTATTAATTAATGCATGGGACTGCGCAGATACCACACCAAGTCCACTGACCAAACTCAAACTATTTTCCTATGTACTGTACGTGTTATTTTTATACAGTGGCAGTATCCTATCTACTAATATTAATAAATTGCTATATTCCTTATTTAAATTCAGTATTATATGATTTGTACATATGGCAGTCTGGTGCAGATTCCACACCTAGAGCCAATGCAACCTTATCTTGTAAATGTATGTGATACATGTGTCTTAGTTTAATCAAAGTTGTACTTATTTCCGCACAGATGTGTGTCTAGTTTTGATTTGAAATCGGAAATGTTTTTTGCTAGAACAACGTGTTCTGGTAGTGCATTCCACTGTGGCACAATTCTTTTGGTGAAGAAGAATTTCCGTATGTTCTTGCTACAGTGGTCTACTCTTATTCTGTAATTGTGTCCCCTTGTTATGTTGGAGCTAGGTTCTCTAAAGAAAATGGATTGGTCTAGGTTGTACATATTGTTCTTCTGTTTGTATACTTCGATTAAGTCCCCACGAGTTCTCCGGTATTTAAGAGAAAATAACCCTAGTTCCCCTTCGATCAATACTCACCATTCTGTTACTTTCTGATACACAGCTGGCCCTGACAGCTGGCTCTAGGACTATAGACTTAGAAAGCTTTACCGACTCCTTGGAACCGGGTACTCGGCTCCCAACTGCCGAGTACCCGTCTACCATAGAGCTCATTCTTGTTTGCATAGCGACAAGAGCTGTCCACATTTTTTTGCAGGAGAAAGATTAAAGTTTTTGAAAAGAAATCTAAGTCTTTTATACTGTGATTTGATAGTTTGTGCGTTCTTGAAAGGATCTAACTGGATAAAATGGAGAATACTGCCAATGATTACCAGGTTGTATTATTCCTTATTATCCATAGTTAAAAGACTTAAGTCTCTAAATTTCGTTGTGTCGCATGTCCCAATTTCTGACCCCATAGAATCTGGAACGTGTGCTAACAACGTGATATGCCAGATGATCGCCTTCTTTAAATCCCAACAGGCGATCGGCAGATATGAAAATAGGTGTTTGCTACGGTATTTCTAACACGAATATCGGCTGACGTCGTTCTCCGTAGGGTCCGAGCGGGTGACGTCACACCCGTGATGCTCGGATGTTTATGTGAAGAAAATTTTTTCATTAATTCGCGCATCTTGTTCTGGGTGCTGCGTACTAAAAATGGTACCAGAAAACTTTGGAATGGTCAAGTTTACGTGTGATCACGATCGGTTTGCAATGATCGGTGGTGTCAAAATTCTTGAGTGATGGATGGTCTGCGGTTTTACCGTGTGCTACAGCAGTCTGTTTACATTTTGTTGTTTCTTCTCATATCGTGTCGGCTTTCGTTAGGAGTATAATTTATATTGATTGGTAAATATACCCCGAATGCTATGCGATATGATTCCTGGTTCCGTTATACATCCTGGAGGATCAATTTATGGGTGTATTTATGCCCGCTTCGTTCTTGTCGTCATAATCAATGCGATCTTTGCTGTAACGTTGCGGGGTGGGGTGCGGGAGGGTTTGCAGTTAATTTATGGTCAAATTATTTGAAAATTAATTGTCTGCCTTCCACTTTTGTTTCGTTCCGCTGGCTTATTGTAGGTTTGGTTTATAGGCCAAGCAATCCCTGCCATCATGTGTTGAGTGCCACATATCGTACGGGTTCTATACAAGGACCATGTCTGTTTCTACTGTACTAAGTGTAGTCTTGACAGTAGGTGTAACGTTTGCGTGGTGTGGTCGGTCGATATGATGCTTAAGTTCCTTGCCAGAAGGACTTGGCAGGGTCTGATGCGGGGTCAGGCGGTCCGAAAGTAAATCGTGGAGCGTCCGTTTCGGCCCGTGGAGGCGTTCCACATCTGCAACCGGAGATGGCACCGCCGGCGTGGTTTGGTCCGGCTAGGCAAGGTGTCTTGCATAGCGTTTTGCCCACGCTGGTGTCGTCCCTGCTGCCAAAAGTTGTAGGGCAGTCTCTCACCATGTTTGATTCGGACCCTGTCCTTGGACAGGGTTCTGGACTGGACACCGACGGAGCCGTTTCGTACGGCCCCCTGGCAGTCCTGTCGGGCTCCGGCCTGATGGGGTCTGTCTCTCTGCGGCCACCTCCGGGTGGTCCAGTAGCGGTGGCCGGTCCGTCAGGCATGGGAGCCGTCCACTAGGACGGCTCCACGGTTTTCCTTGTCTAGTGACGACTCTTAGGGGTCTGAAGATGAGGAGGCCGAGGAGGAGAGTGTGCTGCAGCCTGTGAGGCCGCGGGTGGAGAGCATGGAGGTCGATTCCGTCCTGATGGAACCCGACCTCCATCTGTCTGGCCTGGCGCAAGCCAGGGCAGCGGCTCCACCCGTGGTTGAGACCACTCCGGTACCGGGCATTGGTCCCGTGATGGTTGGTTTGCTGCCAACCGCCACGGTGACGGGTGTGGCCGGCCAGGCATGGTACTCACCTATCTCGCCTGGTCCGGCAGTCAGACATGGGGTGCCATTGGCGCCCGTGTTTGGCCACGGTTCCTTAACCGCTACGGGTCCGCACGGTTTCCGTGCAGGCCTACTCCATGGACTGGTGTGTTCCATGGGGTGGCGGCGAAACCGTACGGTACCGGAGTTCCTGGAATATCAGCAATGGCTCCTAGCCGGGAGGCCGTTGCTGGTAGGGCCGTGAACATGTCAATGGGTGACGTGTTCACGGGAGTGTCCTCCTCGGAGACGGATTGGTCTGAGGCTCTGGCTTGGCTAGCCATGGTGGACCCGTCTGTGGTTTCGACCACGGCCGAGGAGGATGTACCCTGTCCATCGGTGCATCGATTAGGACGGGGATCTTGCCCGCAGCCCTGATCCAGTCTGTTGGACTGGATCCATGGTTTTATGGTGTTGCTTGATACTACTATGTATAGCAAACAACGCATGAACAAGGGCCAGCTTCTTGCGGCCTCCATGGAGGTGCGGGCGAGGGGTCGTATTCCACAGGGGGAATACGACAGGTATGGTGTGGTCCCGTCAGTCACCGAGAATGACCGCTGGGTACTGGGTGTTCAGAGTGCTGGAGCGGGTGGCCCCGGTCCGGCACTTGTGGACAAGTCCCAGGCACACCAGGATGAAGTCCTGTCCCTATGCGATGTGGGTGTGAGGGCAGCTATGAGTGCTGTCAACCAATCGTATCGCCTTCTTCAGTCGGTATGGGCTGAAGCGGGGGCAGGCCACCCTGTGCCACCTGTGGCGCTTTCGTGCGTCAATGACGGCTTGGTGCTGTCTATGGACGCACTGGCAAGGGTGCAGGTGCATGTGACAAAGTCCAGGAGGCAAATGGTTCTTGACCATATGCATCCGGCTACGGCAGTCAGTGAGCCTCTTCTTGGGACACCCCTGACAGGGCCTAGCATCTTCGGTAGCCAGGCGCGGGCCATCCTAGAGGACACTGCCAGCATTGCGCAGAATCGGTTGGCGGTAGGCCTACAGCTGGAGCGAGTGCGGATAGCGCACGCACTAGGGGCTGTAGGGAAACCGTTAGCTGTCCAACTTTCGAAGACGCAGAAGAAGCAGAAAGGCAAGGCGAAAGCTAAGCCTACTGCGACTTCTGCTTCGTCTGGATTTTCTCAGCCGCCGCCGGCTAAGAAAGCCAGGAAGGTTGTGGAGGCCCCTACTAAGGGTAAGTCCTCCAAGGGGGGAAAGAAGGGAGCGGATCGTACCTGAGGGTACGAGGGCTCCCTTCATATCCGCCTGAACCGCACCTGTGCGACAGGAACTGCGGTGCCAGTTATACCTGCCGAGCCAAGACGGAAATGGTTCTCTCTCTCTCATTAAGAAAGGGGGGTTGGGGGTGGGAGCGGACCGTGAGCCGGACAACCCCGTTAGACGTCGAGGCGTCTATGGTGGGTGGAAGGCTCATGCGTTTCGTCGAGGCCTGGCGAGGTGTGACGTCAGATAGTCTGGTCCCGGGATGGTTATCCCAGGGGTACATGCCGGAGTGGTGGGACTTTCCACCGCAGAATCTGTCTTTGGCACCTGTCTGGACACCCGTACCACGGGACCCAGACAAGTTAGAAGCCATTCAAAACGAAGTGTTGGGTTTGCTTCTGACGGGAGCAATAAACCCAGCGAACCAGAACACTCCAGGCTTCTATTCAATTATGTTCCTTGTCCCCAAGAGCACAGGGGGATGGAGAACCATACTCAATCTCAGGCCATTGAATTGGTTTATCCATACGCCTCGGTTCCAGATGAAAAAACCGAGGTCGGTAATGGCAGGATTGAGGAAGGGAATGTGGTGTGTGTCGATCGATCTGAAAGATGCATATTTCCACATTCCTATGAGCCGGAGTTGGCACAGGTTTCTGAGATTTGCGTTTCAGAATCTAGTATGGGAGGTTACTGTTCTCCCGTTTGGCCTGTCGACAGCTCCGTGGGTTTTCACAAGAGTGGTCCTTGCGGTGACAGCGTTTCTCAGAGAAGAGAACGTGGCGCTACACACCTACATAGACGACTGGCTGCTCACAGCAGACTGCAGCCAGGTTGAACGTGGATACTGCTCTGACTGAAGTTACTTTCAGATCTAGGCTAGATAGTCAACAAGGAGAAATCCGAGTTGACACCCACTCAACATTTCGTTTATTTGGGGATGCGATTCGATCTCGAGGAGGGCAGGGTTTACCCTTCAGAGCCCAGAGTGGTGTCTCTGTTAGCCATCCTCAAGAGTTTTCGAGTGGGAAACCACATTCAGGCGAGGCGGTTTCTTTAGATGCTGGGCATGATGGTCTCCATGGAGCAAGTGATCCCGTACGCTGCTCTAATGCGAAGACCTATCCAGTTGTATCTGATGTCTCTGTGGAAACAGAGAGTAGAACCCCTGTCAAAACTGGTGCCAGTTTTTGAGCCGATAATATCGCATCTTGTAGGGTGGAAACAGCGTCAGAATCTCCGGCTGTCCGTTTACACGGATGCATAGCTGGAGGGGTGGGGGGGGCCTGCCTGGGAGAACACCAGGTCTCGTGCACATGGACTCTCCTGGAGAGTCAGCTGCATATCAATCTGTTGGAAATGATGGCAGTGGAACTGGCGTTGGAAGAGTTTCTTCCGATGATCAGGGGCAAGGTGATATTGATACGGTCGGACAATTTGACGGTAGTATCATACATAAATCGCCAAGACGGACCAGGTTACCCACACTGTGTATCAAAGTGTGGCACTTGATTCAATGGTGCAGGAATTACTCGGTTGTTTTGAAAGCAGCTCACATTCCCAGCCAATTGAACATTCTGGCGGATGCTTTGTCTCGCAGACAGAGAATTCTGCCAACAGAATGGTCCCTCAACCCTCCAGTTCTACGAAGGATCTTCGAGCATTGGGGCAAACCCAACGTGGACTTGTTCGCCACACGGGGAAATGCTCAAGTCATGACTTATGTCTCGCCGATTCTAGATCCAAATGCCGTCGATACAGACGCTCTGGCGATAAGCCTGGTCCTGCTAATAGCGCCGTATTGGCCAAGCAGGGCGTGGTTCACGGATCTGCTAGATCTGCTGGTGGTAAATCCAGTGCAGCTGCCCGAGATTCCGAACATAATCTCCCAGGCCAAGGGACGCTTCCTACACGAGTGTCCCGAAATGTTATTGACTGCGTGGTTGTTGTCAAACAACGTTCCACGTCGGGAGGCTTTTCTCGACAGGCTGCTGATTTCATCGCGGCTGCGAGAAGGAGGCCAACCTTCAAGTCATATAACGACAAGGTTAACGGATTTGCAGACTGGTGTGAGGAAAGGGGATTGTACCTTTCATTCCACTATTCAGCAAATAGCAGACTTTCTCTGTGAGCTGTTCTTTTCAGGACTAGCTCCTATCACAATTGCTGGATACAAGTCAGCTTTGGCATCAGTTATCCCTTGTCTAGCCAACAGGGATAGTCCAGAGGTGGCCCAGTTGAGTGTGATGGTGAAGGGAATGAGCAATCTCCGACAGAGACAACCGGTAGTCATTCCAGCCTGGAGTCTATCTTTAGTGCTTAATGTACTGGCCAAGCACCCTTTCGAACTGTTGCATTCGGCTAGTCTAAAGCATTTGACTCTAAAGGCGGTCTTTCTATTGGCAGCTTCCTCAGCTAGAAGGCGCAGTGTGATCCATGCACTTTCAGCAGAGAGGGACCGATTATTGTCTCCAGAGAGGGTCTGCGTCTACTGCCAAGAGCAGAGTTTATGTCAAAGATCCCGGTCTTTGAGATATCCCGGCAAACCGATCGTTATACCGAAACTGAGTAGGTTAGATCGTGATGCCAGTGTCTGGTGCCCAATCCGTGCTTTGACTAAGTACAAAACGGACAGACTCGTTACGGTCGAATGGTAGACATCTGTGGATCTGCCATATGGAGCCATATGGCGCCGCATCCATGGATTCTATCTCTCATTGGGTATTCGAATGCATTCAGATTACCCGTGAGATTACGACTGGGCACCAAGTGCAAGGCGCAAGGGCACGTTGTTAGAGGAATAGCCGCCTCTTCCGCCCTTGACAAGGGTGTTCCGTTTACGGACATCAGGGCTGTCGCTCAAGGGCACTGTGAGTCCTCTTTCACGGATTACTATATGAGGGATGTGTCAGACTTCGCCATTCCACTCGCTTTAGCTGTTTTGAGACGATAGCTATATGACCGCACTGCTCTTCTTCCTTTTTTGGCATTTGTAAGAGAGAATTTAGAAGCAGGCTTGGTCGAGCGAGAGGATACCAACCAGTTGTGTCACTGAGGCCGGACAAGTGAATGGTTGGAGGCTCCAGGTCTGAATTCCAAATATGAGGTAATTCACGATTGAGAGTGTTTTGTATTATGTCTATATATCATGATCATTCATCTTATATATTCATGCTCATTCCCAGGCTAATATATGCAAAGAGCAGTTAACCCTCTTGGCATATTTGTGTTTCAGGCGAGATACATGTTCGTGAGTTCTCTCCCTTTTCTTAGGAGAAAAAGGGGGAGGGGGCAGTGATGCGAATGTGATTCGGTTCCGATAACTTGACGGTCCTTTTAGGTCTCCGTTAGTCAAGTTGTTAAGTCTAAATCTTTCTCCAAGGGGCAAAAGTAGCATTTATGGCTTGCCCCTTCCCACCAGGTTACTGAACAAATCTGGTGTATATCAGAAAGTAACAGAATGGTGAGTATTGATCGAAGGAGAATGCAGGAAATTTCAATTTCCCTTTCTCCGAGATCTAACAATACTCACCATTCTGTTACGGACCCAGCCTCCCAGCCCCACGGAGGTAAGCCATGGATTTCTCTTGTTTGTTGGCTATGCAAACAATATGAGCTCTATGGTAGACGGGTACTCGGCAGTTGGGAGCCGAGTACCCGGTTCCAAGGAGTCGGTAAAGCTTTCTAAGTCTATAGTCCTAGAGCCAGCTGTCAGGGCCAGCTGTGTATCAGAAAGTAACAGAATGGTGAGTATTGTTAGATCTCGGAGAAAGGGAAATTGAAATTTCCTGCATTCTCGTAGTCTGTCCTCGTACTGCAGACCTTTCATTGTAGGAATTAGTCGGGTAGCTCGGCACTGTACTGCTTCTATAGCTCTTGACTGTCTCATGAGGTGTGGTGACCAGACCGAGTTACAATATTCTACAATGGGCCTCACTAATGTCTTGTATAGAAGAAGAAAGGTGGTCTTGTCCATGCGGCTAAAAGTTCTTTTCATGATTCCTAATATACAGTTAGCTTTTGTTGTGATGGTGTTAATATGAGTGTCGAAAGTAAGTTTGTCATCGATATAGATGCCTAGATCCTTTTCACAGTGTGTAGGGGTTATACAGGGTTCGCACAAAAATGAATAGTGCTTGAATATTGCCCCTTGCCTTGAAAAGTGCTTGAATCTTGTGTCAACCTTGAAAAGTACTTGAAAACGCATGAGCTGCCTTGAAAAGTGCTTGAATTTGACAAAAATGATGCACCCCCTATGGTTAACCGCGAATCACCGAAAAAAACAGTCTTGGCGTGATTAAATACCTTCCATATAAATATATTTTAAGACCAAATTTATGTACCAAACAACAAGGACGGGAGAAAATGCGCATCAATTTTGTAACGCCGATCAACATTAAATGATCCAAATTGAATTATTACGAACGACAATATAGTCGGCTTCTTAAGTTGGCGAGCCAGCGGTTCTTGCGATGGGAGGCATCATGTTCTCGCGAGATATACGCTAATGGGAGTTTATCAAACGGGTACCCATTTTTTTAAATCAGTATAATAATCAGTTCCTATCGCGCAATGATAATACATGGATATTCCCGAGTTCCGAGTCCCCGATTCCAGAATATTTATATCCGAGTACTCGCTCTAAAATAAACTCTTCAATTGGAGGCGAATCACGTGATTTGTATTTTTTCGTGGCGCCATTTTATATCAAATTGTGGATTAATTTTGATGTGATAAACGAGCTTTATTAAAGGATACGCAATATTTAGGCGCTCAAATCAAATAATTTCACTTCCCCGGTGATGTTTTGAGGTATACATTAAACATAGGCGTAGGCGGTGGGAATTTTTACGGGAGAAATTACGTTGAATTTCCGTGGTATCAATTTTAGAAAACTTTTGGGAAAACTGTAATATAAGCCCACCCCCCTTTCTCAGAGATGTTTGGTTGGAAATTGAACACCTCTTGTGTAAACTCAAGGAGATCGATCATTTGCTTCAAATTTTGTTGTTCGGAATGGGAAAATAGTCCTTGAAAATGATATATATTGTCCTTGAAAAGTGCTTAAATAGTGCTTGAATTTGATTTTCCCAAACCTGTACGAACCCTGTTATAGGTGAGTGCGTTTCCGTATCTGTCATAATGTATTGGATATCAGGATTGTTGTTTCCTAACTGCAGAACGTGTATTTTGGCTGAATTAAATCTCAACTGCCAATCCAATGACCATTTGCATGCCCTGTCAACATTTCTCTGGATATCAGATTTTTCCGGATTACCAAATAGTTTAGTATCGTCTGCAAATATTTTGCAAATACATTCTATATTATCAGGTAGATCATTTATAAACAGTATAAAAAGAGCCGGCCCTAGTACACTACCTTGTGGTACTCCACTTGTGACATTCTTGTATTCTAACTTTGAGGTGTTTACTTGTACTCGTTGTTGTCTATTTGTTAGGAAACTTTCAATCCACTTGGCTAGTTTCTCACTAATTCCGTAGGCTCGTATTTTTTTCAGTAGTCTTGCATGTGGTACCGTGTCAAAAGCTTTTCTGAAGTCTAAATAAATTACGTCAATTGGCTCACTTGTGTCTAAGAGTTGAGTTACTATTTCAAGGTATTCTAGCAGCTGTGTTTTACAAGATCTTTTTTACCTAAATCCATGCTGACAATCAGTTATGAGATGGCTTTGTTCTAAATGATCGATGATACCGTCTCATACATATGATTCAAGTACTTTACATAAAATGCATGTTAGACTGACAGGTCTGTAATTGCCCGGATCAGATTTTGGTCCTTTCTTGTAGATACATGTTACATCAGCAGATTTCCATATATCCGCTGCAACAGCCTTCATCTGTGCGAGAGCACTCCACAAGACCAAACCCACCAGCATCTATACTAACAGTCCATGAGAGGTATATAGACGTCATAGGTGAGGGAAAAAGCCTCTCAATAAGATTCTCCCTATAGCTGCAATGCCTGTACAACAACTCAAGAATGTGGATCTCTTCATGAATGAGGCCAAGACCTAATTTACTAATGTAAACCTATCAGCGGCAGATGAAGTCAGTGACAAAGGCATCCCACTGTTTGGTTGGGAGGAATGGTGGGAGAGCAAAGTCCTTTGTTCACTAATGTGCTTCTCCTCTGATATTGCTGCATGTTGTGTCAATGAAACCTTGCCTTCCAGTCCTTTTGGAAACTGTGTATAACCAATCCCTCAGGCCCAAAAAATCATCACTATCACTGTACAACTTTAACCGCTGGGCAGCACCGAAGGAAGTTCTAAATAAGATTGATGCCTGTTACCGGCAATATATTTATACTATAGCCCAACATCGCTGGCCGGACAGTATAATCTCAAACAATTCTTTATGCACTCTATTACATACAGTCCCACTGTCATTGAAGGTAGCCAAACAAACATGGTTTATGTTTGGCCATGTTCTGTGAATGTCACAAGATAACTCTGTACAGAAAGCCTTTGAATTTGCTGTACTTGGTACCAACATATATGCAAGACTCGGTAGAGGACACCAGTGCACAAACCTAAGTGTGCTACCTACCTAAAAGAAGTTGAAATGTGTACACTGACGACAAAGAAGAACTGTACAGATCTAAGGAGTCTCGGTGAGAACCAGAAACAGTGGCCAACGAAGAACTAATTGCAGTTGCATGATGTTTTCAGACTAATGCAGCCACAGAACACAGTATATCATTATTATATCAAAGTGAATCTTCAATGTAATCAGTACTCGTTAGCATAGTGTAATAGATCATTTCTCTCTCTCTCTCTCTCTCTCTCTCTCTCTCTCTCTCTCTCTCTTTCTTTCTCTCCTGTTGGTTCCAGAATGAGTGGATTGGATCGACCATCCAGATCTGAACCTTCTTTTCCTCGTTGATAGTGACTGTGAAATTGGTCAGTGGTCATAGATTGCTTGAGACGGTGGTGCTGGACTGCTGATTGACTGTGATGGTAGGGTTGCACGATTATTCGATTAATCACGATTATATAATTCAAAATGATCGTGGACGATTATAAAATGAAATAATCGTATAATCGCCATGTTGAAATTTTTGTCAAGACACTTTTACGCTTGTGAAACTCTACTCACGTTACCAAGCATGGAAACAAACATCCGGCTATCAGTATGTAGGTGGTATGGCTATTGATCATTGCCTCGTCATTAGTTAGCGTTATGATAAACTTTAAAAAATACAAGTTTATCTAGGCTGATTCTGGTTGATTTAGACAATGTTTGTCTCGGAAACTGAGTTATATCATCGGGAATGCTAAACTCCTATTAGCACATCCCCAAATCAAGGCCGACACAGTATTGTTAGCCATGCCATGGCAGCGTATCGCTCTTGATTCGCGCAAACAACAGATTTAGAATGGCATGTCGTCAAGATCGACGCATGTGCGAGTGTGTTCTCAAGTACTCTTCTCCAAAGTCGGGAACATATTTATCGCAAGAATATTGGTTAATAAATATAACTATATAGAAAGCAACCAATGAATCGCAAGGAAACCACCGACAGTAAAGAAAATAAACAATGTTTTACGTGGTAATTTTATGAATGACGTAGTAGTATCTCTATATATAGCATTCGTAGTAAAACTAGTAACACGGTGGACCGATTGATACACGCTGATCACAGTAACACTTTTTATCATTCACTATTTAAGAGAAACAACCATTAGTAGTTTTTAAATAGAAATTGTTAACTCTTTCAACTGAAGTCATAGTATCGCAGAAACTCAATTTCATCTTAATCAGCTGTTGAATATGTTGCAAGTTTTTAAGGGGGACCTGTTGGTCACAGCTGCCATAGCATACAACAGCTTCCAGTTAAGCTCTAACACTATTCAGCCTTTTTACATTATATTGAATGATCTGTACTTTGTTTAGCCTACCAGTTGAAAGGGATATATGATGTAGGCTGGTAAGTTACAAAATATATGTTAAACCTAGTCAATGAAATCACAGTATTCATGGGAGGTACATTATTGATTTTTTTGAAAATAATTTGACTGGGATATGTTGCTGCCTTAAGCAGCAACAGCTTCCAATCAATGTAATTGCCAAATGTGCAAATACGTATTATTTTAGGTTTCCTATACTCCCTGACCTTGGCCAGAGCCAGTACATGCATATTCTGAATCTGACATATGTTATACTGACAAATAACAATACTGGCTACTGTAGACCTGAATACTGATACACTATCCGCAATAACAATCTCAGAAGTCCGATATTAATTATTCAACCATCTGTTCATGTAAGATATGTGCAATTTGTGTAAACTACATGTCGCATATTACACGCCTTATGGACCACTAATTTTTTAGACGGACTACTGATTTGCCAAGTCTGGTAGTCCTTCGTCCCCGTTGGAACACCAACCAGTTTCAACACACTTTGTTTGCTATACAAGTGCTATGAACTGCTATGCATTTTTTGATTTGTTTAGTAATGCTGCGGTTGCTCACCTTCTTGTCGCCGAACCAGCTCCTGTGTGCTTAGTTGTATCATCTCCATCTCAGCAAAGGACTGGTATGTCTGGTGTCATATAATGTTCACATGCCAATGATTAGCAGCAGCATAAACTCTAAATAAGCATCGGACAAACCATCTGTGCTGGCATAGACATTAATCGTGGAGCTGTCAAACACATGGTGTAGGGTGTTGTACAGCTAGGCACTACCTGGAGCTGGGTGTAACACACGAGTATGTAGGAGCTGGAATCCCGAGATACCTTGAAAAGGACCCTCTACCGGTCTAACCAATGTTGCATCACACGTCTACCCACCAGAGATGGTCTGATCACGTGCTCACCACTTTGGTGTAGCAGTCTCACTCACGATCGCCATGACTATATCCTCCCATTTAAACTCTTTATATAATGGAGTCCACATTTGCTCAATCAAATGCTCTCACTGATGTAGTCGACATATACCAAGTTGATGTCACTAAAGTGAATGAGAATTGTTCCAAGTTATACGCCCTGTAGTACAGGCCAGTGTCAAAGACATTCTCCATCTGGAGACGTCCATCTGGTCGGTGGTGATGTGAAATGCTCTCAGAATCTGAAGGATGTTAGCATTTGCATGTCTGGGTCGAGACAAGGATGGCAGCAACACTGTCCTCCCGTACGACATCCCAAAGAAATGTACATCCTCGAGGGCCATTGATTGCAGTATCAGAGGGCAGGTTGGAGTAGGGTTGCACGATTTTTCGATTAAACACGATTATATAATTCAAAATGGTCGTGGACGATTATAAAATAAAATAATCGTGTAATCGCCATGTTGAAATTTTTGTCAAGACACTTTTACGCTTGTGAAACTCGGCTCGCGTTACCAATCATGGAAACAAACATCCGGCTATCAGCCGAATGTGTGAATGATTAAATAACCTAAATAAATAAACAACTGATTTGTTTGTATTGACTCATGATTAGTTTTAGATGAATAAAGATTGTTCACTTGGTCGCTATTTTCCATTGTTGTTGTAATCACACACGCTTATCCCGCGTTCCCCATTCTCTGAATAGTTATGCGCTAACGGTTTTCCCAAAAAAGTTCTAGAACTGATACCACGGAAATTCAATGCATTTTCTCACGTAAAATTTCTCACCGCCTACGCCTATGTTTAATGTATACCTCAAAACATCACCAAGGAAGTGAAATTATTTGATTTGAGCGCCTAAATATTGCGTGTCCTTTAATAAAGGTCCTTTATTACATCAAAATTAATCCACAATCTGATATAAAATGGCGTCGCGAAAAAAATACAAATCACGTGATTCGCCTCCAATTGACGAGTTTATTTTAGAGCGAGTACTCGGATATAAATATTCTGGAATCGGGGACTCGGAACTCGGGAATTTCTATATATTATCATTGCGCGATAGGAACTGAGTATTATACTGATCTGAATAACGGGTACCCATTTGATAAACTCCCGTTAGCGTATAATATCTCGCGAGAACATGCCGCCTCCCATCGCAAAATATCCGCTGGCTCGCCAACTTAAGAAGCCAGCTATATTGTCGTTCATAATAATTCAATTTGGATCATTTAATGTTGATCGGCATTACAGAATTGATCCGCATTTTCTCCCGTACTTGTTTGGTACATAAATTTGGTCTTAAAATATATTTATAAAAAAGGTATTTAATCACGCCAAGACTGTTTTAAGCGCATTTTGACTCCAAAAGTGTGGAATAAACTTTATTATATCTTGAACATACGTGGCTTACTATTAGTATTAATCTAATAGGTGGTCGAGATTTACAAATCCGAGGCCTGTATTTACTTCTAGAGGGGCCGGAAATGTATCAGGGCAGAGATCGATCAGAAGTAGACACACCCTGTGACACGATTGTTATTATTATGCTCGCTATTCTTACAAATTTGCTGTTAGGGGGTGGGCTCCGAATACAGAGTTTTGCCATTTTGAAACTGCTAAGAAATCATTGGAGCTCATATGTCAAAGTTAGGGGGTGGGCTTCTATTAGAGAATATAAGAATGGAGTGGTGCAGAAGTTCTTCAGCAGTGGGTCGACTTTCCTAACCTATAGAGGACAGGATGGCACCACTCCAGTTGGGTGGTACATAGAAGAAAAGAGTGGTGGGAAACTACTACCGCATCATCCATTTGATGGGCCAGAACAACCCATTAACATCCAGGAGGATGACCTACGGATAGAGCGGCTGGCCCATGCTTCCAAGTCAAAGGCATCTGTAAAGTTGCTCAAGCGAGTTGGACTTACTTGCCCACAGGCCGCTGATCTCGAGCTGTGGATCTTAGCCGTGGTAGGATTAAGCAACTGATCTGCGAACGACGGTATGGGGATCAATGTCGAAGATGGGACAGGGCTCGATCTGAAACAGATACACATTGAGGGGTTCACCCTCTTCAGTTTAATTCTCCATATATAATCCATGATGTTGATCCTACTTAGGACTCGTACCTGGAGTGGTTGGATCATTGAGTCTATCAGACGTTATTGATATTGGATGCCAGGTGGGCACACTTCCAAGATGCACCCCAGGACAATCCATACCATGACTATCTGCGGAAAAACATCTATGACCACTTTCACCCTACGAACACATTGAGTCTGTCTGCCACTTATGTAGTATGAAGAGGGTGGGGAGGAGTTGTTGGCAGGAGACACTACTGTAGCTCAACATCAAACCCTCTATGTAACATGTGAACCTGCTAGAGTCTGCCATGGAGCATAAGATAGAGACTTTAACATTCTACGAGGTGAGCGTTGCAAGGGCACCTAGAAGTACCTATGGGTATTCCTTTCTTGTCAATGACACCTGCCATAACTATGTTTGTGTCTGAGTTGGACCATATCTCGAGAGATATTCTTGTTCTAATTCCATAGCAGCCTCTATGTAAAAAAATGTTTCCTTGGGTAGAGAGTTCCATACATTAACCACTTGTTTGTGAAGTAATATATTGTGTAGATTTATTCAACAGGTTTGTTTGAACATTTTATGTGATGAGCTGACCATGGTGGGAGTTCACCAGTTCTCTGGAGTCATTTCCATCAGCATTGGGTGAGCGAGCACTGCCTTAATATTCCATTCTTCCTGTGCCAACCAATCCACGAACTGTTCTGCCAAATCTTCTCGATACAGCACTGGTGGCTCGCTGACGCTATCACTGTGGACCACGATATAGGAGAAACCACTGATCTGATGGTGCTGCGTTTTCAGAGTGTACATGTAGCTGTCGTTCTGACAAGCTGGATTCAACTCTGGCCCCTCGATCTTAGTTGCTAGGGCTTCGAAGTCAGCATAAATGATAAATGGCAACTTGATCTGCGTGTGGAGATTGGTGAACTGTAGCATCTTCTTCTCCTCGGTAGACATATTTATGCGCATTGGTCTCTGACTGACAGCTCTGCACTCCGATTGGTACTCAATGAGGTTTTCTCGAGAATAACAGTGGAGACATCGCTCACAGATGTGCTTCCTCCCAACGTATCGACTCTTATCATGGAGCAGACTATTCAGGCTCTTGATCCGTCTGTAGTGCTTCTTGCCACCGTTCTTGATCTAGGCAGCAGATTCGTCCTCTGGGTGATTGGATTAGCATTGCTTAGCTGTAGTGGGTAGACTCCTTTATCAAATTCAAAGCAATTAATGGCCAGACCATTCTGCCGCTCCGCATGCTCCAGCTGAGTAAGTGTAGTAGGCGAATCCACTCCCCGGATGTCAAGGAAGTCCCAGCACCATAAATATGGTGTAGATTGCTGCCTGAAATCTAAGAGCGACCAGCGAAGGCAGTGGTCATCTTTGTTCTGGATGCCACAGTACGTTCTTGCTTAATCGAAGTTGGGAGATCGATGTAGGATCCACCACATATAGTGGTTGATATCTGGCGATGTTGATGTACAGTGCATCAACCTGGTCTACTGCGCAGCCAGACCTCTCGCAAGTGTAGTCCTCAAGGGCTTGCAACACCTTAGCTTTGGCCTCCTTCAAAGCCTCGCTAATGTCGCTTGTCTTCAGGAGGGTATACTGCTTAGACCAAAGTCAGGGATCTGTGGTGACCTCGGTTCGATCATTCTTCTACTTGTGGAGAGCGATCGTGAGAGCGAGGCAGAACTTCACACACACCCCTCCCCTCTAGTCGAAGCCCTCTTTCTCCAACTTCATCTCGATCTTGTCCTGGTTCTTATCTAGGAAAGTTGCTGGATCCTTTTCCCCATGCCCGTGAAGTACCCATTCCTGCAGATAGTTCTGGATCGCATAAGGAGTGGCTACAAAGACTGGGAGTATGTCTTCCTGGAAAAGCTCTTCAGGAAGATTGTCAAACTCATCATCTATGAGCTTATGTGGAGCCAGTGTTGGCTTCTCAGGAATGATGGTACTGTAGCTTCCTGCATGTAGCTGGAGTCAGTTTCTTGGGAGTGGCTGGTAGCTTCAATGATGGTACTGTAGCTTCCGGCATGTAGCCGGCCGTGAAGTACCCATTCCCGCAGATAATTCTGGATCGCATAAGGAGTGGTTACAAAGACTGGGGCGTATGTCTTCCTGGAAAAGCTCTTCAGGAAGATTGTCAAACTCATCATCTATGAGCTTATGTGGAGCCAGTGTTGGCTTCTCAGGAATGATGGTACTGTAGCTTCCTGCATGTAGCCGGAGTCAGTTTCTTGGGAGTGGCTGGTAGCTTCAATGATGGTACTGTAGCTTTCGGCATGTAGCCGGAGTTGATTTCTTGGGAGTGGCTGGTAGGTTCCTGCATGGAGCCAGTGTTGGCTTCTCAGGAATGGTTGGTGGCTTCCAGCATGGAGCCAGGGTTAGCTTCTCAGGAGTGGCTGGTAACTTTCTCTGTGGAGCCGAAACTGGCTCCCCCGAATGGCTCAGAGACAGGAGTGGCTCAAAGAAGAGCTAACAAACTCCCTGCATATGTGGTAAGGCTAATAAGTCTCTGCTAAAACAATTTCATCAAATTTGTACTGCTCCATATTTCTCACATGAAACGGTATTATACCACTCTGGAGGCTTATCTCTAAATGGAAAATTCAGAACTGGAGATGGGGCCCGCGCTGGGGCCGGGCCTGAGGGATAGATCATTACTCTGATCATCAATGGCTCTCTGATCTGCATTGCGTTGTGTTGGGGGGTAGGAAGAATTTGCATACCTCGTCGCAAACAGAGACTCCGCCAATGCTACCACCACTGAAAATACCGCCGGTGGCTACTGGCCATCTTAGATTTCAGATCATCATCAATTTCGATAAGGATCTTCCCCAGACACAGCCCAAACACCCTATGACATTTCAAAGCGATAAAGGAATTATTATTCAGAAACCAATCTTAAAGTTTGCTGCCGGTGGCTTGCAGCTATTTTGTATTACGGATTATCCCCAGACCTTGTCCATCCACCCTATGTAGTTTAAAAACGATCTGAAAAATGGTAACATAGTTATCATCCGGAAACCAATTTTCAAGATGGCCGCCACTGGCTGGCGTCATCTTGGATTTTGGATCATCATCCATTTTGATAATTAAGTTTCTTCCTCTGACCTAATCCAAACATCATATGAAGTTTTATAAAGTGATCCAATTAATGGTAATGGAGTTATCATCTGGAAAGCACACCGTCGCCAGCCCTCCTGCACATAATACCACATCAATTTTTATGTGGGGTATAAAAATTGACACATTAAAACTCTGAAGCGAAGTTCTAGAGCCAACCACCATAGGATTCTTCCAGCCAAATTTGGTTGAAATCCGTTTTAAGCAACTAAGGTTTTGACAATTTCCGGTAAATCTTTTATAAAATCTAAGATTTTCACTCAAAAAATTGACCAATCAAAATTCTAAATAGATGTTCTGGAACCTGTTACCACAGGATCCTTTGTCTAAAATCCCCCAATCAGACTAGTAGATATGGATGGGCAGCGGGTCACCCTAACATAAGCTTACTTAGGCATTCTAACCAGGTGAGCTAATAATAATCTCAATGACGTAATAGTGATGAGGACAATGACAATGAGGATCGATAACATTTTAACTGTGGTCATATAATAATGGTGATGTTAGTGATAATGATCAGCACGATGGCATTGTGTATAGGGTTGTTCTCATCAACTCGGTCGACTCATCATTTTTCATACAACTGTGAAAACAATAAAATGATAGTATAGAACGCTAATAATAGTGATTAGTCACCGCCCCACTCCTAATCGCCTTAGGCTAAGAGATTTTGCAGAAAAAATGTTTATGACCTATTTGATATCGCTGCACTCATAACTTTATACGGCAATATATCACAGATACAGTAATTTTCTACTTCTTTATCGTTATATTAGGATAATTCATAGTGTATTTATAGAATGTTATCCATTTACTTAGACAGGCGTGGATTGAAAACTGCTGACATTGAAAAAACTGGTTCACCTGAAATTAACACATCAAGGCATCCATCTCTATGTTGCTTGCTGGTAGAGATGGATACTCTGTCTAAGTCATTTTGGAACGACGGTCAAATGCAGGGCTTCCTTAGAGCATTGACTTCCTATGATATATAGTAGAAACAATATACCACTATAACCACTGATATAATATACTGACAGAAATGAATCCATTTCAGACATAAGATACAAAACCTGTTGAAAATTCTTTAATGAATTTGACTGAAATTTGTTGCTGCCATATGCAATAACAAATTTCAATCAACTTGTTTCCAAAATAATAAGACACTAGTTTAAATCCACAGCCTTCATAGATGTACATATATATTTCTTCCTCTAACCCTTTCCACCCAGGCATGCCATATAACAAACATTAATCTTATTGTAAGAAATAATTGGCTGAATGTTTTGAAACTAATTTGACTGAAAGCTTTGCTACCATGGGTATCAACATTTTTCTGTGAAATTAGTTTCAAACTGTTCAACAGATTTCCTTAGAGCATTGACTTTCTATGATAAGATAATCCATCATCTACCATGTGGCAATATAACAGTTTCCAATGAAATTAGCTTCGAAATGTCAATCAGCTTTGATGTTTGCTTAATTTCAAATAGGAATTTAAATATTTTGCAAATAATTTATTACTTTCATTAGTTGCAATGGCAAATTCATTCTGATCAGATAATCTGCTGAGTACTTTATACTTACTACATTTGTAATTTTACTTAAGCTGTTGCTTTATATGGCAGCAACAGGGTTTTTTCAGGTCAGATTAGTTTCAAAATGTTCAACAGCTTTCCAGTACACTAGTTTAATTCCACAGCCTCTATAAATTTTGTCTGCTATACCAAAATGGTTGATGGCTTGACTTTTATTATCAGCATTGTCCTTTGATCTTTATCACCACACCTATGTGAATTGAATTTAGCTTGAGTATAATTGCTGAGCAATGATGTCCTACCTGGTGGTCTAATCAACAGGATATAAAGAAAAGAACAGGACATGATGTTAACACACACTGGCAGATTTTAACTTTCTTTACAATTCAACATTTGGTGTTTTTTAATCCTTTTAACCCGTTAACACTAAGCTGAACAAAACAGCTTTTGCAACAATTTTGAGAAATGTCCATTTCCAGACAGATATAAGATATTTTTGAAAATTTACCACTGGAATGACTGGTTCAATAACCAAGCCAGTCATTTCAGAGGCAAATTTTCTAAAATAATCTCATGGCCTGCAAATGGACATTTTCTATGAGAAAAGAAAGAAGTTTTCTTCAACAAATTTAATCTTTAAAAGGTAACAGTTAATTCTATAATGATTTAGTAAACAGCCTGTTTCTAAGCTACATTGTAGATTAATGTAAAAGCTGTGTAAGATTTTGATTAAAAGTTGTTGCTGCCTGATGTAGCCCTAACATTCAGATTATCATTGCTAAATTCATGATTGAAAATTCACCACTGGAATGACTGCCCCAATAATCAAGCCAGTCATTCCAATGGCATATTTCATAAATAAGTATCCCTGACGCTTGGAAATAAAGTTGTTACCCATGGCATCAGCATCTTCAGTAAAATTTTCTTGAATATATTTAACAGCTTACCTGAATGATTACATTGAAATTCATATCGGTGTGTCATGTCTATAACACCAGCTATGCAGCAAATTAAGTAATAAATTTGGTAAAAAAGTTTGAAATGTAACTGAAATTTCAGTCTGGCTGGCGTTCACGCTGTTTCGGACCAAGGTGATCACCCCGCCTTTCTTTCTTCCTCTTCGATCACACCGGAAAATCTGGTAACCTCTGATCTTAAATGGTTTTCCTTCTTGCAGGTGTGTCTCTTGGATGCAGCAGATATCAATGTTGTTTTCGTACAGGAACTGTTCGAGCTCTGATTTCTTGTTGGTAACCCCTTCTGCGTTCCAGTGCATGATGTTGATACTGGGGTTCTCTTTGGGGTTGGTCTTCTCTTTCGGTTGACCAGAAGCTCTCCATCCTCGTCCCCTGGCTCCACAAGATGAGTTGATGGGACCTCCAGTAGCTGAGGGTGGGCTCCTTTGAGGCGTGGAGCCTGGCGCTGCACCAGCCTGGCGGATCCTCACAGGGCGAGCACCATTTCAGTTGATTCGATCTCCAAGTGTCATTTCATTAGCGTTATGCATAATGCTCTGGTTAGCCCCTCCAAATGTCTGGATTGACACCCAGTGGGTTACACCCCTGCGCCACGTTGAGGCCAAGCATATAGTCTTAAACATGGGGAAAAAATTTCAGTTACTTTTGCAATGTAACTGGTTACATTTCAGTTACTGTGACTAAAAAAATTCTTCAGTTACAAGTTACTTCAGTTACATGAAAAATGTAACTAAGCTACAGTCAGTTAAAAGTTACAGTTACCCCAGCCCTGCCACCCTGACTTGATACTTTCTGGACTTACTAATAACACAATACACAAAACAAATTTGACAGTATTTTTTACTTTATTAAATGTATATATGCAGCCTAGATGATTTAGTTTACAAAACGGAAATGAAACGGAATCGGCAATTTTGTGAAGTGAAAAATGGCAAATTCTGAAATGGAAAACCACTGTCCCTACTTCTAGCATATGTAGTAGGCCTATGTTATGCCATAGTTTGTTTGGTCGTGTGATTGGGAACCCCCTAAAATAGATGGATCCGATCTATCGGTTAAATGTATGACATCATGATAAAGTATGTGACATGTAAACTGGCATGACAATCGTAATTGACAGATATACTCAGTCATGTGTAGGAATTGTATGTCCTTGATGGATTTACTATCTAATAAACATTCTGTTGACAATTTTGAAACTACATGTGATTTCGACTGGGCGCTGTTGCTGCCATAACCAACAACTTACATGTACCTGCCTTGCGTTCAGTAGGGAAAACGTCCCAAAGCATACAGTGCGTGCAAAATATATTATATATAGTATATTATGTGATGTACATGTAATTAATGCGAAGCAGGTGATCATCAATAGTTTGAAGATTTCGCAAAATGTTATCCCTACTGAACGCAAGGCTGTATAATAGTTATCTTGGTATTGGGATTCTGGTTATGCAGCGATCGATCAATCCCAATGTGTTATGATGTAGAGAGTTTCTGCGCTTATATATATTGATGACCCTTATTTTTCCATACACTTTAATCATCCAGCGGTGAGATGATCGAGTCACTGATCACACGCAGGGGCCAAAATGTTCACATTTCCACTCGTTTTTGAGACCAAATTGCTATGGATGACCTCAATTTTAGGTGAGGTCATCCATGGATGAATTCAAATCATGGAAATCATTGCTTATTATGAAAGGATGACCTCAGTTCAATTTCCCAGGATGACCTCATTAAATTTGAGATCATTGTCATGGATCACTTCAAATTTTCAAACATTTTGACCCCTGATCACACGACTTGATGTTTCTGACATAAATAAATTAGAAGACAAAGTGTTTCAGTCAACTAGAAGTTTTGCATAGCCTATTTTGTGAGTTCATGATGTATTTTGGAAGTATACTATACCTACATGCACATGTATTATAAAGTTGATAGTTTCTATCACATTATGCAACTTTGTTTTATGTATGGTTACTGTATTCTGCAGCTGTACATGTAGTAGTAGAAACATCCTACAGCTCCAATCATCTCTTCACCTGCTTGGCGAGTCCCCGACATGACGCTACTCCCCCCCCCCCCCCTATAACTACATGTATAATGTGTTTTGGCATATGTGTCAGTGTTCCAGATTAACATGATTAAGATGGCCTAATACAGTGTGTCGGTCTCAATGGCATAAGGGATTGTCACTTTACTTGAAGATTTGGTAAAATCCTTTTAACACCTATTCATCAAGGTGGAAATTAGACAGCTGCTGTGCTGGGCAGCCATGCATGACCTGATGTTCTCTGGGTAGATTTTAGTCCCGCATGCAATTAAATTATTACTATTTTCTGCTGCAGACTTTTAGAACTGTCTTATTTGTTCCACTTACATGTACATTAGTTTCTTATTTTCGCAAGTGTAGCTGTAAACCGTTGCTATATGACAGCACAAGAACCTTTTGCAACAACATATATACATATTACAGTCACAATCACTCTGCCATACAACTAAAGGCTTACAATGCTTGTAAACACTTTGTGGAAAATTAATCATCTTGCATTTGTATTCTATGTCCTAGGTCATACATTGGAAGAAATCCGAGTGCGCACTCTTGGCAACATAATCTCCAAGCTGGAACATCAGCTTATTTGTGCTGAAGATCTCATTCACGAGCGACATCTGCTCATCAGACTTCTTGAATGGTTCAACTTTCCTGTTTGTCCGATGAAGCAACAAGTGCTTGAGCTGTTATTGCAGCTATCGCAGGTATTATGATTACGTGATTAAATTAAAAATTATGATTATGTTTTAAATCGTGAATTTATATGCTTAAAAATTAAATAATCGAATAATCGTGACTATTTTCTATTGCATAAAATATTTCAAAACCTAACTTTCAATTACTTTTTAATGCGATCGGGCATGAAAAATGACATTTTGCTTAGCAGGGCAAAAGAAGACTATTTTTGAAAATGTATTACTGGAATGCCTGGCTCGAGGATCGAGCCTGGCTCGAGAATCGAGCCACTCTTGCCCTGCAAATGGACTTTTCTAAACACCATTGCAATTTTCGTCATTGATATTCTTTTGTTGTGAATGCATTAAAACATGTATAAATGTTAGTCAGTACACTTTTGAACAGGATGTAAGAATGTGTTTTGTTGAATATTTTGGAATTGGAAACCATTGCTGTCATCAAATTAAGTCCAGAATATCAAGAAGTACATCTTATTTTGTTTTCAAAATATTTTAAGTTATATCTGAGCTGGACTGTAGGTAACAGAAATGCATCTATGATGTGTCAGTTTATGCAGATCATGCACATGATTGCAACTACCCGTGTGCGTTGTATAGACATCTAGCTTATGGAGAACGTGGAAGGGACACGTTTTTATTGATGTTCATAACATTGTTATTAGCTCACTTGGCTTATACCATGGCAACCATCCGCTGTCTGTCAACTTTTGATTTAAAATGCTAAATGTACTCATTAACAGCTTGGTGTATTTCAACATAATTTGGCTGGAAATAGTCTATGTATTCGGAATATAAGTTCTAGAGCCTAAGGGTGTAGACTTTAAAATTTCTATGCAGAATTTTGATTCGTTTATTTTTTTGGTGAAAATCATAGATTTTATGAAAGATTTACCAGAAATTGTCAAAACATTACTCCTCATTAACCGCTTGACAGATGTCAACTTAATTTGGCTGGAAGGACTTTATGGGGCTAGGCATCAGAACTTGTATACAGAATTTTGATTGATCAGTTTTTGGTGAAAATCTTAGATTTTATTAAAAATTTGCTGGAAATTGTCAAAACGCTACTCGTCATTAAGCCACTTGATTGATTTCAATCCTAATTGGCTGCACTGACCCTATCAGGGTTAAAGCTCCAGAACATCTGTTCATAATTCTGATTGATTGATTTTTTTGGGTGAAAATCTTATTTATTTGAATTTATGAAAAATTTACTGGAAATTACATTTGTAGGTCAAAATGCTTCTCCTTAGCTTCTAGACAGATTTCAACAGGATTTCGCTAGAATGATCTTTATATGTATCATGGTAGGCTCTAGAACTTCTATTAAAGAATTTTACATGGTCAAGTTTTTGGGTGAAAGTCATAGATGTTGGGCTCTAGAACTTATATTCCGAATTTTGGTTGGTTGATTTTTCAGCAGCCATCTTGGATTTTTTGTAGATTTTCCGGAACCATATAAAATGCTAGTCCTTAATTAATGGCCCGATTTCAACAAAACTTGGGTGGAATGATCTTGTGGCAGTAGACTTCGACATATCTAATGCGAAATTTGATTTGTTAATTTCTTTGGTAGTTATCTTGGATTTTTTCGAAAATTATTTATCATCTACTTAAATGAAAATGGTTCAAATGGTAAGCCCTTTTGGTCTTTTGTATTAATTATCATATTATTGTAAGTGCGGTATCAAATACGAACATGATGGAACAATGCTTACATTGTATATAAGTTACAGATTAGGCTTGTGCGATTATTAAAAAATAATCATGATTACTCGATTAATCAGCTTGGATTCAAATTACAAAGACATAACAACAACAAAATATCAATGACGAAAATTGCAATGGTGTTTAGAAAAGTTCATTTGCAGGGCAAGAAAAGACTATTTTTGAAAATGTATCACTGGAATGCCTGACTCGATTCCAGTAATACATTTTAAAAAGTAATCTTCTCTTGCCCTGCAAATGGACATACTGTATATTCACTAAGCAAAATGTCATTTTTCATGACCGATCGCACTAAAAAATAATTGAAAGTTATGTTAAGATTTATTTTGTTTCATTACATTGATGTGCACAATTTAAGCCTCTAATAGTATATAATTTTAACAATTTTTTTTAAAGCATTTTGATGTGAATATGCACTTAAGAGATTTTATTATTCCATCAAATGATCAAAGTCTTTGATGTGAGACAAGAATTAATCCATTCATTTCCAGATTATAAATATAAAATGACTGCAAGAATTTGTGTCAAACTTAGTATCATATTTCTATCCATAGTAACAAGTTTGACTTCTCTTTCATCTCAACGAATTCTACCCATGTTTGCCAGGGTTAGGTCCCCTGAAACAATTTATCAAGACTACTACTAGATAGATTTGGAACACGTTGTTTATATCAGTGTGCACTAATGGCAGAAGACACCAGTGCTGATCTCCTTAACTGTAAATCATAACTATTATAAATCAATCTGTTTGTCGGATTTTTTTTAATTAACTGTGTGCGCCGCAGCTACCTATATATAGTGTAGTATAGCTCACAAATAAGTTTTAAAATTTTCAAAACCAAAAGCAAACCATCTTAATTAGTACAATTTTGATGACACCATAAGAAGTGTTCTGTTGAATATTTTGGACTTAGGCGGAAATGGAGGAATCCAGTTTTAGATATGGTCTGCCCATCTTTAGCTAAATTCCGCCCATGTTGGGATCAATCAATCCCTGAACTCCCTGACTATATATTTCTAGAAAATTATGCAGGTAAGCTGTTAAATATTTTGAAACTACTTTGACTGGTTGCTGTTGCTGCCTATGTTTATTAAATAGCAAACCTTCGACATACAATTCATACAACAACGCTTTAGTCCATCATCAATTCACCTTTCCAGAGTACCCACCCCTCATATGATGTCATAATGAACTGCGTGACGTGTAGAATGACATCATAATGAATGACGTCGATAAGTACATCACGAATGCATATTTGAAGACGGTCTATGCGTTGTTGTACAAATTGTTTGCTTTTACTATTTAATAAATATTCTGTTGAATATTTTGAAACTAATTTGACTAGGCGCTGTTGCAAAATATTCAACCGCTTCCCTGTATAGTTTTCAGGAAATTGATAGCTAGGGCATTTGAGGATCGATCAATCCCAACATGCGTGGTGTGGGTGGAGCTTAGCTAGTGATGGGCGGGGCATAGCTAAAAATGGTAAGGTCCATTATGCGTTCGTGACAAACTTAATTATGTCATTCATGACATCATTGATTATGACGGTATGTACCCTACATGTCACGTAGTTGATTATAACATCATATGATTGATGGATAAACTGGAATCCACCATTAAGTCCAAAATATTCAACAGCCCATTTTATTTTGCTTTGGAAACATTATAAATTATTTCTAAGTGCTACTGTACATGTATGTGTGTTTTTCTTTGCTTTAGCACACACCAGCGTGTGAGATTCTACACACCATAGGGGGAATGGACTTTCTCTCACAGCTACGCATAAACTGTGATCCACCACTACACGGGCTGGTAGACCAAATAATGGAGAGTATGCTCAAACTGCCCAGCCCTGCCACTGACCGGACCAAGCTTACAGATCTGGAGACTTGTGTCTATCTACAGCACAATCAACAAATTCAGAATAAAGACAGTCAGGATCAAGGTAACACGTTTATTCACGCTTTCCAGGTCAATCCAGCCAAAATTTCTTTGTGCAGTGGTTTTGAGTGATGTCCATTTTGCAAGACAAAAGAAAATTTATCACTGGAATGCCTGACTTTAAAACAGTGCCAGTCATTCTTGTGTGATTTTTAGCTCACCTGGGCTGAAAAGCCAATTGAGCTTACATGTATGTCATGGCGATCGTCCATCCGTCAATTCTTTACTATAAACGACTTCTCAAGAACCACTGGGCCGATTTCAATTATATTTGGCAGGAACCATCCTTAGGGCATAGGGATCCAAGTGTGTTCACTGGAAGTCGATCAGCCAATTTTGCCGGTGGACATCTTGGATTTTGGCTGATTTTTAAAAGCGTCTTTAAAAATCTCCGAACTGCTTGGGATATCGATGTAAACCTCAGCAAATATGATCTAGGGAACTTGATTGGTCAAATGGTTTGGCGGCCATCTTGGATGTCCTAGTTTTAGCGAAAACAACTTTTTCTCCAGAACCACTGATAGGATCAGGCCGAAATTTGGCAGATATGATTAGGGACTAAGGGCCATTAAAGTTTGTTCAAAGAAGTTGATGGGTAAAAAGACATGGCTGTCAAGGACCAATAGAATGTAGCATGTTTGGCAATCATATTGGATATCTTTATTTGATGGATTTTGGAGCCGAAATTGGTTTTATCTAGTCTTTTTTGGGGTATTCTGATTTCAAATTTGCTATTTTCGAAAATGTCTGATAAACCATTCGGTGGCCATCTTGGATTTCTTTCCTGCCAGACATGCTAAAGCAATGGGAAATTTAAAATGTCTTCCTGAGAACCACTGGGCCGATTTCAAGTGTATGTGGCAGGAAGCATCCTTAGGGCATAGGCATCAAAGTTTGTTCAAAGGAAGCCAATCGGCCAATTTGGCCAGCACCCATCTTGGATTTTGACTGATTTTTGGAAACGTCTTTAAAAATGTTCTCCGAAACCGCATTGGGATCGATTCAAAACCCAAGAAACACCATCTGGCACAACAGCTAAACCAAGTTTGTTCAAGGGAACTTGATTATCTAAATGTTTCGGCGGCCGTATTGGATGACCTAGTTTTCACGAAAATAAATTTTCCAGAACCACTGAATAGATCGGGCCGAAATTTGGGAGATACATGTATGGTTAAGGCCTACACCCCATTAAAGTTTGTACATGGAAAGTTGATACATCAAAAGAACATGTCCATGAGTCAATCAAAGTTTAGCGTTTTTGGCGGACATGTGTACGCTGTAAATTTCTGAGAAAATCATAAAAGTACTTTAACCACTAGTCCAATTTTAATCAAACTTGACTAAACCTTATTAGATTGGTCAATTTTTCCAGTGGTCATCCCATTTTGTTCGTTTGTGCCAGTGGCCCATAATTTCAGGTGAGCAATACAGACCCCTTGGGCCTCTTGTTCTTCTCTTGTCTTGCAAATGGACATTCATTATAAAACCTTTTGTTCTTGATCAGTCTTGACCATTAGGGGATTGCCTTAAAGGAGCTCGACCACAAAGAGCCCAAACAGGGCTGTATTTAGCCCCATAATGGAGGAATCCAGCCCGCCCATCTCTAGCTTAGCTTCAACGCTTCGCGTGTTTTGGGATCGATCGATACCTGAACTCCTTGACTATCAATTCCCAGAAAAGTATACAGTTGAATATTTTGAAACTAATTTGTTTGAGTGCTATTGCTGCCTCCATGTATATACAAGAGACCCAAAGGCCTGTGATGCACCCAGTCTAATTAGTTTCAAAATATTCAATAGCTTGTTTATTAAATAGTAAAGACATAAAATTTGTGCAACAATGCTTAGTCCATCATCAGTTAAGCGTTCGTGACAAACTTATCCACGTCATTCATGATGTCATTGATTATGACATTATCCTACATATCACGTAGTTGATTATGACAACATATGATTGATGGATAAACTGGAATGACCCATTGTTGTGTTAAAACTTGCGCCAAATTGGATCAGTAGTTTTGTAGACAGACGGACAGACCGGAATACAATAGCCTTTTCCTTACAGGATGAGGGTGATGAAGTATTGGTTATATCATATGGAATGCTTACATGATTATGCATACAGTGATAAATACATGAAATGCTTGTCTTTAGGAGACTGGAACAACTCGTGCCTGGATGACAATGCAGGACCGCATAGTAGTTATGCTTCATCTGTATACAACAGTACTGCAGACAGCCATGCCAGTATGGTAAGTTTGCATAGCTGGTTATTTTTTAACACATTGACACCAAAGCTAGACAAAATGTTTCAAGAGACACTTACCCCTTTCATGATGAAGCCGGGCCAAAAGCGACCTCTGCAGTGCTCTTGAGTAACGTTCATTTGCAGGCCAAAAGAAGACTAATTTTAAATTTTACCACTGGAATGACTGGCTCGATAACCGAGCCAGTCATTCCAGTGGTAAATTAAAAAAAATAGTCTTCTCTTGGCATGAAAATGGACATTCAATAGGCAAATTTTTGGATTATTTGATCAAATTTAGTCATTAAAGGGTCAATGTCTGCATTGTAAGAATGTTTATTATTCAGTTTCAAGCACCAGGACTATGCGTATATATATATATATATATATATATATATATAGTTAATGTGATATTTTGAATACTGTCTGATATCGTGATTCTGATTAACCCTTTAATCCTCAAATTTCATCAGGAAGATTTAAATTTTCTCATAGAAAATGTCCATT
This sequence comes from Chaetoderma sp. LZ-2023a, assembly GCA_034401795.1. Lineage (NCBI taxonomy): Eukaryota > Metazoa > Mollusca > Caudofoveata > Chaetodermatida > Chaetodermatidae > Chaetoderma > Chaetoderma sp. LZ-2023a. The sequence continues at coordinate 47,037,554 of CM067367.1, forward strand.
TGCAAACTACGACTATTTTTGAAAATTTACCACTGAAATGACTGACTCGGTTATTGAGCCAGGCATTCCAGTCGTATACTTTCAAAAATCGTCGTCGATCATTTCTCAATACCACTGCAGAAGACGTTTTTGGCTGATGTGTGTTAAAGGGTTAATGAAGATATTGAAATCAGCATGATTATCTGAATTGGAAAATTATTCTATGTTATATATGTCTGTAATTCAGTTTTTTCTCTTCATATTAACCTTTTGATGGTTAAGCGGGCCAAAACAAGCCTCTGCAATAGTCTTCAAAGATGTCAATTTGCAGGCCAAGAGAAGACTTTAGATGATCATTAGAGTGCCTCACTCGGTGGCTGAGCTAGCCGTTCCAGCGATACATTTTTAAAAATTGCTTCTTTGCCTGCAAATGAATATTCATAAAGCAAAATGTTGTAGATATCTGTCTGTATCTCACTGTGTCTGTCTGTCTGTCAAATAGATTTGTTACATTTTGACAAATCAGATTATGTTGCAACTATAGCATGTCACACTTGTAGATACTTAACTGTAAATTTCCTGCCTGTGTCATTGAGGTCCGTGATAAAACACATAATTTTGGCGGTGGGGGGTGTGGTGTGTGTAATGACTACGTCTTCAGATGGTCCGGATTCCTTTCAATTGGATGTATATTGTTAACTTTATGCTGAGTACTATGTGACTCAAAAGTCTGAATGGCCTGAGACTGATTTTTCTCGGCCTTTTATACTCTGTGGCCTGGACACTGGTAGGATTCCCGGTGCCTCCTTTAACTGTACCACTACACCGGTTGTGACTGCAGTGCCCCCCTTTGGTTAAGGGGGCTACCGCCAGGTTTCATGTCATGACACCGGTTGTCTTAGGCTTGCACAATTATTGCATTGAGTGATCGCGATTGACTATTTTAAAATATCCGTGAATACTCGATTAATCAGCTTGGGTACAAATTACCAAGACATAACAACAAACGAATATCAATAATGAAAGCTGCAATGGTGTTGATAAACGTTATTTGCAGAGCAAGAGAAGACTATTTTTGAAAATGTATGACTGGAATGGCTGGCTCGATTCTCGAGCCAGCCATTCGAGTCATACATTTTCAAAAATAGGCTTCTCTTGCTCTGCAAATGGACATACATTAACTAAGAAAAATGCCATTTTTCATGACCGATCGCATTAAAAAGTAATTAAAAGTTAGGTTTTGAAATATTTTATGCAATAGAAGATATTCACGATTATTCGATTATTTAATTTTTAATCAGATAAATTCACGATTTAAAACATAATCACGATTTTCGATTTAATCACATAATTGCACAAGCCTAGGTTGTCTGACTTATAATACCCTTACTGGTACCGGTTGGTGATACCCTCTTTCACATCAAGAGTATACTTACCTCCCTAATACTTTTGATATTGCTAAATATCGGCTTTCACTCAATAAAACACTCAGATTAAAAACAGTTAGGTGCCCCTACTGGGCAGGGAGTCAGAGGTAGTCCGGCGGATGCTCGCCCCACCACCGCGCATGCGCCGACTACTACTTCCTCTTTGCTCATTTATTGGCAAAGGGTTACATGCGGTTTTGTGTTGTCTATACTTTTCTGCGCGTTACCTTGTGTTTTACTCAAATTTGACGGTTCTTGTACGTGGGAAGCATGTCGGAAAGGGAGGATTCACCTTTAGAAGGAGCGGGATCTCTTTATCAGGTGACTTCTTTGATATGCTAGCGTGTTTTGTCCCGGTTTAATGTATTTCCGGGACTCGCGCTTACCGTGATTAGCGCCTGTTTGTGTTGGTTTTTTACAACATGGTGCTTCATAAGTCTCATTTCTCTTTGTGTTTTGTCCACAGGTATCACGTAGAAGCTTTGATGGACTTCTCGGCACAAGAGGATATGTTTTCTCTCCACCACGGTTCCATTTCCTACTAATACTGTTAGGTTATCTAACCAAAAGAATATGTTCAGTGAGTTGGAGGCCTGTTATAAAGGTCTTCTCACTTTGCCCTCTTGATCCAATTCCTTTCCCTTCGGTGGAGAGAATGTAGAGGCGTACTATGGTGGAGTTCTCCGGTACATCGCGTTGGATGGTTTGTCTGTACAAGTGTCAGGTATCTAATTATTGATAAACAAAAGGGGAGATAATTTCCCTTTTTGCCAATGCTAGAATTGGAAGGAGTTATCTCTGTATATCTGATTGTTGTGTACTCGATATGCCTATTCAACGGGAATGTTCCGGTTACTTATACAATTCGTTCTTGCACTTGGTGCTTGTTGTGGATCGATTAATTTGGTCACAGGAGTGATGACGTCATAATCGGCCTTGGCCTTTATTAACATTTAACGTTTTGTCCAAGGCTGGTTCTTCTTGATTTGCGATCTTGAGGATCCTGTCCCTCTCTTTTTTAGTTGGTTTTGAGTTCGCTAACCTTAACTATCTTGCTCATTGTCCCTGTCCTTTGTCCTGTTTCAGAGACCTGGTTGCCCGTCCTGCGGGAGGTTTTTGAAAAACCGTTTCGTTCCGCACTTGTGCTTCAGCTGCAGTCCCTGTGGACCGTTGCTGAAGTGCGACGTATGTAAGCAGTGGGGGGGAGACCTAATGTCTGAGTTTTTATCTTTGCAGGCAAGGGAGAAGGTGATGGAGGAAGAGAGGAAGAAGAAGAAGGAGGGTTGTAAGAAGGGTAAGAGGAAGGCCTCGTCCGCGGTGGATATGGAGGCCTTCAGGTCCGAAATGTTACAAGAGATGCAGAGGACAATAAAGGATTTGGTCCCAGAGTTGCTTCGCGGCATGCTCCCTGGGCCAGCTCCTTTGTTGTCCTCGGCATCTGCTTGTGAGCAGGTGATCCCCGCCTCTGAATCCGGTCTCTTTAGGTCCGGTCCGTTTGTGGATTCAGAGGTGGCCCCTTTGTTGGGGGCAGTCCACGACCCTGGCAGCAGGCATGGCGCCGCGCCGAGGGGCCGTGGACAACGGTTGTTGCTGGGACCCGCGGTCTGCTCATCAGACCCCGGGTATCCGCGCGCCGAAGGTGTCAAAGCCTCCTATGGCACCTTCCCTGGCCAGTCCGGGTTAGCTCTCTTTGCTGACCCGGAGTCTAATCTTTCTGGCCAGGAGGAAGAGGATCTCCTGCTAGGGTCGCCTTCTGAGGACGTGGCCATGGAATACGACGTCTGTGCACCCCTCGCGGGGAATACAGGCGACGTGTTCCGTGGTTCTACTCTCGCAGGAGTAGATTTCACGGTCCAGAAGGTGTCCTCGGGCGGTGCTGTTGACCACGGATACCGCATACCTCGGCTTGCCGATGGTATCGCTGGTGCTGGTCAGGCCCGTGGTAGAGCGGTGTTTACCCCACGCTCTGCCACGGCGCCTGCTCCTGGTCAAGCCGCGGAGTTTAGCATGCCTGCTCTCTCGGGCCCGCATGCTTTTCCAGGCTTGCCAGGGGTATCAGCTTACCCGCCGTCGACGTCAACTGCGAGTGCTCTGGAGGAAGACGAAGGCCCTCGTCTAGTAGAGCGCTCGCAGTTAGCCACGGAGGAGGATTGGTCGGACGCTTGCCAGTGGCTGGTAAGTGTTCGGCCCGATCTACCCGTGGAGCTGCCGGCTAGCCAGCGTGACCATAGGCCGTGGTTAGCTGGTAGGCCGGCGGCTACTGCTATGCCATCTCTGCCGCTGGCTGAACATGTCGTGGACATGTTCGAAGCGGCGGAGGCATCCATTAAGGTTAATGGACGTCTCGCGAAGGCCCCTCGCGAGGTGGCGAAGCGTTGCCGCATCGTGCCCCTGGATTGCCAGCGGTACGGTGTGGTGCCGAAGCCAAGCGTTGATGATGGCGCGGCTTTAGGCGAAGATGCGCGGCCGGGCTCCCGTTCTGACACGGGAGTCTTGTGCTCGAACGCGTTGCGTTCGGCGAATGCCGCGCTGCGTGATGCGGAGGAGAGTGGGAGAGCGTCGATTGCCGCTCTGTCCCACGTCTCCCAGCTGCTACAGGGGGTGGTAGCGGCCTCCGCATCACGCCAGCCAAGCCGGGTAACAGTTCAGAGAGCCATTCAGGATGGTATCAACCTGGCTTTGGACTGTTTGACGCGGGCGGTGACCAGAAGTGTCCGGGCGCGGCGCACGTTTGCACTTGACAATCTGTGCCCGTCCCAGGACCTGTATAATAGGCTGCTGCGGACGCCTATGACAGGTCCTGGTCTCTTTGGAGGTGAGGGATGCAGGCACCTCCAGGAGACGGTCACTCTGGTTAACAACCAGAGGGCGCTGCGTGAGCAATTTGAGGTGCTCCGGCGGGAGCGTGTTCGCGCGGCACCCCCTGCGTTTCGTCCTCTGCAGGCTCGAGGTGGTGCTGGCCAGGTCAGAGGCCAGCCACCGTCGCAACGTAGGCCTAGGCCACGGGCGATTCGGCCAGCAGTGAGGGGGGCGCAGGCTCCTCAGTCGCACCCAGCCAGACAGCCGCCCGCGCACCGTGGTGCGCTGGGCGGGGCGCCCGGGGATCTGGTCGCGGTAATCGGGCCTGATGGCCCGGTTACCGCGGTGGGAACCACTCCGGTGTTTCACGCCGAGAGAACAGTGCCACTCTGGCACTCCTTATGTCCACCTCTATCCCTAGGTGGACCGGTGGGCGGCCGTTTGGCCGGCCACTTGCCAGAGTGGAAACGGTTGACTCAGGACCGTTTAGTCTTGCGATGGCTTTCAGTCGGGTATCGTCCCGACTGGCTGACAGGCCCGCCATCGCGACTGTCTCTCGCGCCGATCTGGACTCCTATTCCACGGGATCCGGATCAGAGGTTGTGTATAGAGGAGGAAATAAATTCCCTCATACAAAAAGGAGCCATTCAGCCGGCACTAAGGTGCCCGGGCTTTTATTCAACCCTGTTCTTAGTACCAAAAAACACCGGAGGGTGGAGGCCGATTCTCAACCTCAAGCCATTGAACAAGTTCATAGAGACGCCCAGTTTCAAGATGGAGACTGTGCGCTCGGTGTTGGCGGGGTTAGAGCGAGGAATGTGGACAGCGTCGATAGATTTGAAGGATGCTTATTTCCACATTCCCATAGAGAGGAGTTTCCGTCGCTTCCTGAGATTTGCATTTCAGGGCCGGCGGTGGGAATTCAGGGTGTTACCCTTCGGGATTTCCACGGCTCCTCGGGTCTTCACCCGTGTGGTTCTCGCGATCACTGCATACCTCCGCCGGAGAAGCATAGCAGTCCACACGTACATAGACGACTGGCTGTTGAAAGCACACACCCGGGAATCATTGTCAGCCAATCTGGAGATTGTTTTGAAAACTCTCTCGGACTTGGGCTGGATGATCAATTTCCCGAAATCAGAGCTAACTCCATCCCAGAAGTTTGTTTACCTGGGCATGTTCTTCGATCTGGAGACGGGGTATGTGTACCCCACTCAGGAGAGGGTTCAAATACTCATCTCGGTAATACAGTCGGTGTGCGACAGTCGTCATGTCCTGGCACGGGTTTACTTGAGAATGCTGGGCTTGATGGTTTCTTTGGAACCAGTCATTCCGCAGGCCGCCTTGCGCAGGCGCCCGATCCAGTTGTTTCTCATGACACAGTGGACCCAGAGTTCAGGTTCGCTGGACTCGAACGTGTCAGTATTGGCGCCTCTGATTCACCACCTGCAATGGTGGTTGAATACAGAGAATCTCTTGCCGGGGGTTTTGCTAACCCCTCCCCACCCTCAGGTGACTGTGTATACAGATGCATCGATGGAGGGGTGGGGAGCTTGTCTGGAAGAGTCCACAGTATCAGGGCTTTGGGATCTGGATCAGTCCAAGGAACATATCAATCTACTAGAGCTAAGAGCAGTAGTCCTGGGCCTGGAACATTTCTTACAGAAAGTTCAGGGCAAGATTGTTCTAATTCGTTCAGACAACTCAACAGTAGTGACTTACATAAACCGCCAGGGCGGAACGAAGTCGCCCAGTCTCTGTATGATGACATGGAAACTGCTTTGTTGGTGCCTGGATCATGGGATCACCTTGAAAGCAGTTCATATTCCGGGGAGGTTAAATCTGCTAGCAGACTCATTGAGCCGAAGGATGAGTGTTTTACCCACGGAATGGCAACTAAATCAATGTGTGGCGGATCGTCTGTTCGACCATTGGGGGAAACCCAACATAGATTTGTTCGCGATGAAGAAGAATGCGAAGATGACGACGTACGTCTCTCCGATTCCAGACCCAAGCGCTTTCGCAACAGATGCGTTAGCTATCAGCTGGGAGGGAATGTATGCATACGCATTCCCCCCAGCAATCCTGATTCCAAAGGTGCTTCAGAAAATCAGGCAGCAGGAGTGCCAAGTGCTTCTGATCGCCCCGGATTGGCCAAGCCGATCGTGGTATACGGATCTGCTGGACCTTCTGGTCTGCAATCCGGTTCCGCTGCCTCTGATGGACAACCTTATCTTCCAGGGCAAGGCCCTTCACGACAATCCGTCAATGTTCCGATTGACTGCGTGGATGTTGTCAAGGAATCTAGAATTAAGGAGGGCTTTTCTGAGCAAGCGGCCATGTTTATGGCCAAAGCCAGGAGGGGGTCAACCTCCAGAGCATATAATTATAAAATCAACAGATTTGCAGAATGGTGCTCGAAAAGATGTATTGATCCAATGGAATCATCTATTCAGGTAGTGGCTGATTTCCTCTGTCACCTATATGATGCCTATAGCCTCAAGCCTAACTCTATTGCTGGTTATAAGTCAGCTTTAATGACTGTTATTCCTTGCTTGGCTAATAGGGGGAGTGATGAAGTAAGTACATTAAATGTATTAATTAAAGGCATGGGCAATCTAAGACCAAGGAATCCTCCACTGATTCCGTCTTGGAGTTTATCACTGGTGCTCCAGGTACTAGGTGATAAGCCTTTTGAACCACTTAGTTCCATTTCTATGAAAATGTTAACTCTTAAAACTGTATTTTTAATTGCTGCGGCCTCGGCAAGGCGTAGGAGTGAAATTCACGCCTTATCAGCCGAGGTTGACCGGTTTGTGGTTACAGGGGAAGGCCTTAAGCTTCTACCTAGGATTAATTTCTTGTCTAAAAATCAGTCATTGAAATATCCAGGTCAGCCTATTTTTTTGCCATCTTTAACTAGATATGATCCTAATTCTAAAGTATGGTGCCCCGTACGGGCGCTGCTCCGGTACAAACAGCGTACTTCGGAGTGGCGTACCGACCAGTCAGCGTTATGGTTGTCATATATTGAACCCCATGGTAGGGCGTCTAAGGACACCATTTCTAGGTGGATTGTGGAATGTATTCAATTTTGTCACAAATCCGCCACCGGGCGACAGGTTGACGTGGCCAAGGCTCACAGTGTCCGCGGTGTCGTGGCATCCACTGCCCTGTTTAGTGGGGTCCCTGTGGATGATATTATGTCAGTGGCTCAGTGGCACTGTGAGTCAAGTTTTACAGACCATTACCTCCGTGACACCTCTAACCCTCTCGCCTTGTCGATTTTGAAACAATAACCGCTTTATGTTTGTGAAGAGTGCTTCCGCATTGCTTATATACTTCGCCATTCAGCGACGGTGACAACCACTTGTCGGGACTGTATCATCCTTCTCTACTGGATTCATGATGACAGCTTCCTAGTACAACAAGGTCAGTCTTGTTCATGTGTTGTTCATTGTTTGTATTGTCACGTTACCCAGTGTTATTAATATGGTGATGGTTTATGTGGGTTGTGGTTCTTTAGAGAGAGTATACGAAAATGGAGCCTTTTCGTCTCTGTCCTATAGTACTTGGCACTAGTACGAAGAGAGCGTGTAGGACATTGAGGTCATTTGATCTTCCTCCCAAGGGGGGGGGGGGGGGAGCGCATATGACAAATCGGTCATCTCTCAAACATCGGTTGTGTTATCCGATGGTTTATCAAATCCTGACTGTGTTTTCACACAGTTTCAGACGTCATAAGTGCCTTTAACGCTTGAAAGCGTATAGGGAAGAGCTGGTCTTTTGACCTCGCCTCCCTCCCGCCAGATTCACTTTCGAATTCTGGCAATATCAAAAGTATTAGGGAGGTAAGTATACTCTTGATGTGAAATAAACGAAATCTAGGATTTCTTTTTTCACGAGAGAGTTGATACTTACCTCCCTAGATACTGACCCGGCCTCTCCGCCCCACAGAGGCTCGGTCTTCAGGCTCTTGGTAGTTGCATGTGTTAGCCAATAAATGAGCCAGAGGAAGTAGTAGTCGGCGCATGCGCGGTGGTGGGGCGAGCATCCGCCGGACTACCTCTGAATCCCTGCCCAGTAGGGGCACCTAACTGTTTTTAATCTGAGTGTTTTATTGAGTGAAAGCCGATATTTAGCAATATCAAAAGTATTAGGGAGGTAAGTATCAACTCTCTCGTGAAAAAAGAAATCCTAGATTTCGTTTATTGCACTGGTTGTTCAGGCGGTGCCCCTCTAATATAGAGGGGGCCCACCATTTGGTGTCCCTGCTGGCACCAATTGTTGGTTGGGCAGTGTCCTTTGTTTGACACTAACATGATGGATTGGAGAACTGGTAGGCAGACCTTTATGGGGTACCGGTTCCAAGAAAGGTGTCCTGGTGACACTAGTGGATTTTTTAGTATTTTTTTAGAATTATGGAACCTTTAATCTGCATACAATGGAGCTGGAAGGTCCCGTCTGCATGCGATGTTTCGCATGCGTTGGCTGTACTGAGGCCAGATGCAGTCGACACTACCCATGCAGAATTTGTGCTGGATTAGGAGGCAGTAGGCACAGACACATCCCCGGGACTTGTTGTGGTTGAAACGAGGGCCTATGTGTCAGTGCGCCACCGAGATCCAGCATGGAGCGGGTGTCCTTCCTACTTGACGAAATGATTCAGACTAAGCATTTCATTTCAAGGTTTTTGGATACTCATCAGAGGTTGATATGAACGTCTCCATGTTTTTACTGGAAGGACGTGTGATGTCTGCTTGTGACATCTGGAGGGTGGTGGGGTGGGGGTGGTGGCGAAACTGACCTATACTTGAAGGCAGTTCGAAGTTTCAGGAAGCTATGTTGAAGAAAATTTTATGTGCCTTTTGGAAAACTAATTTGAAATATCAAGTTGAGATATTTAAAAAAACTAAATTGAAATATCAATTTGAGATATTTAGAAAACTAAATTGAAAGTATTTCTGCGGTTTGGAAATAAATTCACCGAAGGGGATGGCAGAATTTACACAGCAATAATTTTTTTTTTTTAAAGAACCTTTGTTCAGATAAACCAGAAGTTAGATATGTGGGACAGTTTTATGGTTAGTCTCTTGTTTCTGACATTCATGTTGGCAGGTGTCCATTGCTGTTGAATCTCGGGATATGCGCTGGTTTAAGATTTGGCGCTTTAAGCAGTTCGAAATACCCCTCTGTTCTCCAGCTTTTTAGTGTGGTACATCCCAGGAGCTCAAGGTGACAATGTAGGCATCCTTTGTTGAAATTTGAAGTTTCTTCTGTCGTGTCCCAGAGACTTGAGGTCGTTTCTCTGAGAGTGGATACGCTTTCTGGTGTAGCTTCCGGCATGGCGACTGGGTCGGAGATTAAATGATCTAGCATTTGGGCTGCATTCTCTAGTAAGTCTCCTCTCTCCGTTGGAGGCAACATGGATGAACACGAAATAGAGCTGGTAGGGCTTTCCCCGAAGCAACTCAGCATAGCCTGCATAAGAATATCTAGTTCTTCACTCTTCCTTTCCGATTTTGCCAGCACTCCTGAGATCACGATTGGTGAACGTTTGCGAGGATTGTTCTTAATATTGACATCTATGGAAGTATTATCTGATGGCGTGTCTTCGTCGGAACTGATAGAGATGAAATCTATTGAAGAAATGGTTTTCTTTACTGCCCTCTTGTTGGCTGCGTTAATTTTTGTAATAACATGCCCTGCTTTTTTCGGCTGATTGAGTCCGCATCTTAATTTTGTTTCCGGTGACATCACTTCTTTGTACACTCTTCTAATGCCTTTCACTAACGGTGCGTGTTGAAGCATCAGGAGTGCGATGTCCTCAGCCAAGCCATGAATAACAGTTAGATGGTCCTTCACGTAGTTCTTCATACCCTAATGAAATGGCTGTCACAAATCGTACAGAACCAATTTTTCAATTTCTCGTGAAATTCCCTTAGGTCTCTATTGCGCGATCTTCGACAGGAGAAATACTTCTGACATATTCCACACTGCGCTATATCTTCATTCTTCATGGTTAAGTACACAAACTTGTGTGTTAAATTTAGACTAAGAAAAGAACTTCTGAAAGATTTGAAACCTTTTGATAAATTAATATCGATATACAACTAAACCAGAAAGGTGTGTTTCACGGTTTAGCGATTCTAAACGAATGATTTGGAAAAGGACAGTTGGAAAATATATTAGGGAAAGGGATAGCAGCATAGGAACAGTCGTGATGATGTTGCTAAGTTTGCTCTTGTTGAGCCGATGACATCATTCGGTTTATGATGTAAACAAGCCACAGAGATGGAAGGAAAGAAAGAATGGCATCATGCAGTTATGACATCATTACAAGGATATAGCCCCGAGAGGAGAATCCTGTATATCTAAATAAATGGGGGATGCGTGTAGGGGTGCTGAGGGCATGAGGGTTCGATACAGTGGAGTTGATGGATCCAATGCGATTCTTTGGATCTTCTCCAAAGGGTGGAGTTGTCGTTATCTGGGTCTGTTGAGAGAACTTGAATGATACGGTATTGCATATCATTCCTTGAATGCGCGTGTACATGTAGGTTAAAGTGACTTGATACTGGTGTATCATAGGAGGCACTTCTATAGAAGTACATGTAAGAGATGCTTCATAAATGTTCTTTGATGCGTATCCCGAACCTACGCTTTGTTTCGCCAACACTGTTTCTTGCAGGTATTGCACGAGATGAGATAGATCACGTTTCTGGTTTTGCAGTTGCCAATGATTTTGCACCTGTACGTATAGCCAGTATGCGCACTGTGAAAAAACAGTGTTTTTGTCATATTGTGGCAGATATTGCAATTTTTCTTTATGCAGTTTTGGAACTGATTACGAAAGGGAGGTCTGTCTTTCTCTGGATTAGGAAGACGCGCACTAACCACTTTGTCCCTTAGGGTCGGGTTCCTCCGGTATTCGAAGAGTGGTTTTTCAGGAAAAGCATGGCGACACCTGGCGTTGGATTCTAGTAGAGGCCAGAATTTGAGGACCACGGATTTCACAAAAAGACTCATTGGTCTGTAGTTGCTAATAAAGAACATTTTGTTTGACTTGGCTTGTGTGGGCTCCCGTCCAGTTGTGGGATGTAGGATATCATTGCGCTCCTTTGATAAGGCTTTCTCATAAGCTTTTGTGAGAATGTTTTCCGGATATCCCCTGTTTGAATAGTGTGTGTCAGTGGGTTTGGTAAAAAGGGTGACGGTGATTTTTCCTTCAGAAAATAGTTTTACTCTGGTGTCTTAGAAACTTACATCTGTCTCTGATGATTCTGCTGTGAATTTTATAGATGCATGGCAACTATTCATATAGTTGATGAAATCATTCAGGGCTTCTTTGCCATGTTCACAGATGATGAAAATGTCGTCAATATATTTGAGGAAAAGTGATGGTTGTGCTGGTGCATTAAGTAGAAGTCTCTCTTTGAGGTCTGCCATGATGATACATGCATAGGTGCATGCTGCTTTGCTGCCCTGTGCGGTACCCCCTACCTGTGGTTAATGCGCTCCAGGAAATTCAAAGTTGCTGCATTCCAATACCAATTTTAGCAGGTTAAGAATGCCTCGTATGGAGATATTGCCTAGGAGACCATGCTTGCGAAGGAATCTGCTGACTACCATGAGTCTCTCTTTGTTGGGAATGTTGGTATAGAGTGATGTAACGTCCATAGTGACGAGGACGGTACCTGCTGGAGCTGGACCATATTCTTATACTATATGTAGGAATTCGGTGGTATCCTTCACATAGGATTTAATTTTTGTTACATTTTTTTATATGTTCATCTACAAAACTGCTGATGAGTCCAGTTGGACACCCATTGCCACTGATAATTGGATGACCTGATACCATGTTATTTTTTCGCTCCTTGTGGATTTTAGGTAACAAGTAGAATCACGCAGTATTCACTGGTTTTAGTAAGAGCTGGCTTGCAATATCTGGGTCCAGTTCTTGACTGGTAACTAGTTGGTTCAGTCTTTTTCTATTAGTTTCACATGGTATTCTGATCTGTCGTCTAGTTTTAGATAAAAAGCAGTATCAGATAGCTGTCTGAGGGCTTCAGCTACATAGTCATCCTTAGTTTGTATGGCTGTGGCTTGCTCTTTGTCAGCCTTCTTGATGACTAAACCTGGATTGTCAGTGAGATTGCGTATGGCTATTCTACTTCGAATAATACTTCCATATATACTATTCTGATAATGTCTATTATCTAGTCTAGCTCAAAATAAACAATTAAAACTCTGCACTCTCCATGGTCCTGCCCATACTGTGTCCAGGAATTACCATACCCTCCAGGTACCGAGTCAATTCCCAGCAACAGTCAGATTTTTCTATTTGGCTCAACCTTTCAGTCGTGTTTTCTAAAGTTCTCAATTTAGATTAAAATTTGTGTGTTTAGTGCTTGGTTGGACCTCTCGTTTGTGGCACCATGGAAGGAACAGGGAAATCGTCACAGGGGAAGGGTGTATCAATCTGGAATTTATACATTCGTGCCATAATGACTGTTTGAAATTTCCTTAAATTGGCACATTGTTTTAAAATGGTAGCCATTGTTAGAATCGCTCTGGTACCCGTTAACTTTTTAATCTTATCCGGGTACTCGGTTAATTTCGCTTGCGACTCGGTCACTTTCAAGCTGGATACGCCCTTAGCCAAGATAGCGGCGCCCATGATTATTGTTTTGTTTTGGCTTGGCCTGTCTGTGCACTCAGTTTTAAGCCGATCATTGGCTCTCGCTTCATTGTCGAGAGTCTTTGTAGCGATCGGTCTTAATTTCTTGGCTATTTTAACGTTAGTTAATTACCAAGTTGTGTTTATAAAATTTTCACTCTAAAAATTTTCACATATTTCCTACCTAGAACTTGATTATCATTAATTTAAGAGAAAGTTAATGTTTTAAGTAATTTAAAAATTACAATCAAGTAAATTGTGTGTATTTCTCGTCATCATCTTATCATGTGCAGCGTTTTAATTCTTATTCTGTGTTCGCAGAAGGTGAAGAGCAAGGCCCCGCCGGATACATTATGTTCCCGCTGCAATCGCTTCATGAAGCGGAAGTTTGCGGGGCACTACTGTGTTGCGTGTGCCAAGTGTAAGGTTGGAAGTCCTTGCGATGTGTGCGTAAAGTGGTCGTCGGACTTAGTGGCAGAGTTTGATCGCGCGTGTGGAGAGAATCACGAGGGACAAGACGGCCAAGATGGATCAGGCATCAGTTAAAGGTCTGGAGGAGCGCTTGAATGAGCGGATGTCTCGGCCTTGGGTGTTTGGGCGGCCCAATCCAAGGTGATGTTTGCGTCATTACAGTTCTCGGTTCCGTCGATGCAGCCTGGTGCAGGACAACCTATCGGTGTTCCGGCCAGTTCTGCAGAGGAACATGAACCTGACCTTTCTCTGGCATCGGCTCAGCCGACAGCGGAGGAAGAGGATATTCGCCTGATGGAAAACTCTGGCATGCCAGAGCTTTCACAGGTGACGGACTCTGGCGTTTCCCGCGGCTCACCCCTGGTTTTTGTTCAGATCTGTCAGCCAGGTGGGGATGTCGACATTCCGTCTGGCATCTTCCATCCGGAGATCGCTCTTTCCGGGGTGCCGTTAGAGCCGTCTTTTACGGCTCCCGTTGGTATAGCGGATGCGGGTATGGCGGCTCCCATGTCCTGCCGTGTTAGCGGTCACAGTCCCGGCTTCCATGGTGGAGCCGATGGAGTGCGGTGATTCTGTATCTGGTGAGTCGCTAGATACTGGAGCCACAAGTAGTCGAGCCACGGACCCGCTTCAAATTGGAAGTTTTGTCCATAGTTCTCAGCATGGGTCGTCAGTGGCCTTCTCATCCAAGTTTGAGAGATGATGAAAATGGTTGGCCTTTAATGGATGAATCATTATTCTGCACCGAAGCTGAATGGGTGCAGGTTCTTGGATAGATGTCCGACGGTCTCGGGTTGACATCTGACCAAACAGTCTCAGCGCAATCCGGCGATGGAGCAGTTGTCAGAGCATGCAGCTAGCGCTTTGTTGACTGGCTCTTCAGCCATGCCAACCCTACCCGTGGATACTCAGACTTCTGACATGTTGGAAGTCGCGGCATACTGTCTGGCTCAGCCGGAGTACACATTACCCAAGGCCCCTAAGAGGATTAGGAGTAGGGTCCGCTTTCCAGAGCAGGCCTATCATCAGTATGCCCGTGTTCCTCGGCTTTCAGTCAGAGAACGTGAAGCACTGAATAGGCCATTAGCTGGGAAATCCAAGGGTCGTTCTCGACCCTTACTTTCTCAGACTAATAAAGATGCCTTCAATGAGCTAACGTTTATTGAGGATGCGGTGAGAGCAGCTATGGCTGCTCTCTCCCATGACTGTACCGTCTTGCATGGAATGCTGACCTGCATGGCGGAACGTGGGGAAGTGCCAGAGGCTGCTCCCAGACTTATCCGGGACACCATGCGCTTATCCCAAAATTGCCTGGCCAGGTTGATCACTAGATCATTGGTGGAGCGGAGGAGAATGGTTCTCGATTGTGTAGAACCAGGACCAGAGATGAGGGCTGCTTTGTCTTCTGGGCCCATCATTGGTCCGGGCCTGTTTGGTGGCTCGGCAAGACAAGCTCTCTCCAAGGTTGCGTCCATGGGTGTAGGGCAGGAGGTCGTTGGCAAGTCGTGGAAGTTGATGAAATGGACTCGGCTGCAGCAGTCCTATAATGTCTTGTCGCGCAACATCAACCGCGAGCTGTGTGCAGATTCCTTCTGTTGGAGGCAGACTTCCCAACGGGTGGGAACAGGTCGTGTAAGATAGTTTAGTCTGTCATTGGCTAAGAAATGGCTTCGAACTGGACTGGGTCATCCGTCAATCGTTAGTTCCGTTAACGTTGACTCCCGTATGGACTCCAGTTCCAGGGGAATCTGATCGTCTAGATGTCATTTGCTCAGAAATCCAAGATCTTCAACGAAAGAATGCGATTCAATTAGTCCGCAATCAGTCCTCCCTGAGTTTCTATTCGATAATTTTCCTCATTCCGAAACGCACCGGAGGTTGGAGGCCGATTCTCAACCTCAAACCGCTGAACAAATAATGTCATTCTGGTCTCAGAGAACGGATCCGTTATCTCTGAGGATTCCAGTAAAAGAACCATTGATATTCCATCTTCAGTGGTGGTTATCAGAACAGAAGCTCCTGCGAGGTTTTCCTCTACAACCTCCTCAACCGCAGATGTCCATCTTCACAGATGCATCGACGACGGGTTGGGGAGCAGTATTGGATGATGCGCAGAAACATATAAATGTTCTCAAATTATTAGCGGTGGCATTAGCACTTCGAAAGTTCGAGACCTTAATCTGAGACAAGATTGTCCTAATAAGGACAGACAACTCCACAGTGGTGTCTTATCTGAACCGCCAAGGCGGGACGAGATCACCGGAGTTGTGTATGATGATATGGAATCTTCTGCTGTGGTGCTAAGAGAGGAATGTTATTCTTCGGGCAGCGCACATTCCAGGAAGATTGAACATCCTAGCGGATGCTCTCAGTCGAAGGCCGGTTTGTCATCCGATGGAATGGCAGCTCAACCAATTGGTAGCGGGGGTTCTATTAAAACATTGGGGCAAGCCAAATGTGGATCTATTTGCGATGAAAGGAAATGCAAAGATGGTCACATACAGTACATGTCACCGATCCCGAACCCACTACATGTAGCTCTAGCAGTGGATGCACTGGCGATAAGTTGGAAAGGAATGTACGCATACGCATATCCTCCAACGATTCTCATCCCAAAGGTTCAGGCAAAGATAAGAGAGGGCATATGCCAAGTACTACTGATCGCTCCTCATTGGCCAGGCCGATCATGGTTTACGGATCTGCTGGACATTCTGGTTTGCTATCCAATTCCTCTTCCGGACA
Source organism: Chaetoderma sp. LZ-2023a (assembly GCA_034401795.1). Classification (NCBI taxonomy): domain Eukaryota; kingdom Metazoa; phylum Mollusca; class Caudofoveata; order Chaetodermatida; family Chaetodermatidae; genus Chaetoderma; species Chaetoderma sp. LZ-2023a. Next base: position 47,053,652 of record CM067367.1, read on the forward strand.
GAAGGGATATGTTCCAATTGACTGCATGGATGTTATCAAGCAGCGAGCAATTGAGGGTGGCTTTTCTGAGCAAGCAGCGAAGTTCGTCACTTCAGCCAGAAGGGGGTCAACCACCAGAACATATAATTATAGAATCAACAAATTTGCAAAGGGGTATAAGGGAAAAGATATTAATCCCGTTTCTGCATCAGATTTTATCTGTCATTTATACGAGGTTGACGAACTTGTACCTTCAATTCTAGCAGCATATAAGTGTACATTAGCTTCAGTTGTTCCCAGTCTGGCCGCTGTAGGCGTGGAAAACGACACTTTAAATGAAGTTATTAAAGGAATGAGTAATCTGTGACCTAGACAGCCAATTCCTATCCCAGCATGGAATCTATCTTGTTTTACTGGTTTTACGGCATGCTCCCTTTGAACCAATTAGATCTATAGATATTAAACTGTTAACTATTAAGTTAGTTTTCTTGGTTGCAGCAGTTTCGGCGAGAAGGAGAAGCGAAATTTATGCGGTTTCTGCCGAACAAGACCGTTTTGTCGTTACGGGTGAAGGTTTAAGACCACTTCCACTTCTTTGTTTCCTGGCAAAGAATCGGTCAATTAAATATCCAGGGCAGCCAATCAATTTGCCAAGTTTAGTTAGGCATGACCCAAGCTCTTCTGCTTGGTGTGTTGTCAGATGTCTGAAGATGTATAAGAAATGTTCTGAGGAGTGGAGAGATGACCCAAAATCTCTGTGGTTATGTCTCAAAGCTCCTCATCTTCGTGCCTTGAAAGACACCATTTCTCGTTGGATAGTCGATGCTATTCAGATGTCGCATAAAATGGCAAAAGGAAAGCAGATTGATCGTGCGAACGCCCATCAAGTCCGAGCACTAGCAGCATCATCGGCCCTTTATAAGGGTGTCTCTTTAGAGGAGGTGATGTCTGTAGCACAATGGCATGCCAAGTCGTCATTTACTGATTTCTACCTTCGCAATATCTCCAGCGCACTTAATCCAGTAGCCGTCGCCAATTTATCGAATCTCACTTAAGACCACGTCCGACCCCTGTTTACGCACACATCATAGGGTTCTTCCACAGGCACTGGCACTGGTGATGCACATGATCCGTGAATGACCGTGGATTGGGCGAAGCTGATGCGATGATAAAGAAAGACCAAGCACTCAAAATGGTGCGTGTTTTATTAGTTTAAGTGACTAATATTAATTTACTTACAGTCGAATTCCCAGACTGATTAGGTAAAAGTCTGGTTCAAGAGTATCTTATTCATTGCAACAGACAATAGACTCATTCAAATTTGAAAATCTAATCGATATACTGATAGTTTTTTAGCTCACCTGGCCTGAAAGGCCAAGTGAGTTTATGTCGTGGCGACCGTCCGTCGTCCTTCCATCAACTTTTCCTTTAAAACGACTTCTTCTCAAGAACCACTGGGCTGATTTCAATTATATTTGGCAGGAAGGAAGCATCCCTAGGGCATAGAGATTCAAGTTTGTTCAAATGAAGCCGATCGGCTAAAATCCAAGATGGCCGCTGGCCAAAATAGCCGATTTTTAGAAACCCTTTAAAAAATCTCCGAAACCGCTGGAGAAATTGATTCAAAACTCATAAAACATCATCTATTGCAACGGTAGACCCAAGTTTGTTCAAGGCAACCTGATTGGCCTATTTGCCTGGTGGCCATCTTGGATGACCTAGTTTTTGCGAGATTTGATAAAACTTAGCAGATGTACTATGGCCCTCCCTCAGCCGCCCCGCTGAGGTGAGGCTGAGCTGCTTTCGCTGTTTGTCAAGTCAAATATAAGACGAATCTGACTGTTGTTGGGTATTGACTCGGTACCTAGAGGCTATGGTAATTCCTGAACACAGTATGGGCAGGACCATAGGGAGAGCGGAGTTTTAATTGTTTGTTTTAAGCTATCTAGACTAGATAATAGACATTATCATAATAGTACATCTGGTAAGTATTATCAATTCTTCCCAAAGCAAGCAGAACCTGGTGCCTTGTTTGGGTAGGTAGAACTATCTTTGCTACCTGTGATGTCATCAATCTCGTCATCTTCACGATGCTTTCATCCTTCGGAAATGTTCAAACTTTTAGTGATTGCTGTCATCTTTTCGATTCTCTGCCATCTTTCGGCCTCGATCTGTATCGGTAACTAAGCCAAGTTATCACACGAATCATATCAGGGTCTTTGAGTTTCTCAGTTCAATATCTCGGATCATCTTAGTGCCTTCGACCTTATCATTTCTATTTCGGAATACAGAACATTCTTCCGGATTTGTCATCCATTTCTTCACGTGTGTTTACACTCCCGGTGCCATGACAGATCGGATCTTCATCTGTTCGCTTTCATTCCGTGACCGGACTTCTGTATTCAGTATATTCAAGGTATCTAACTTTTAACTGTGATTTCTCCAAATTATTTCCCATACACCCCGACCAACTCACGTGGTGCAGAGACAGATCAGATTTTTACTTACTGTATGTAACCAAATTTCTATATATTGTATACACCTGTGCAAAAGTTAAGCACCACCCTATTTTTACGCACATGCGAGGGTATATTCATGTGCTATGAAGAAAGCAATAGCATAAACATTTATGTACCCATCCATCTTAGTGCAAGAGGTAATAATGCAACTAGAGGAATGCTGATTATGATGGTGGGGAAACACTGTATGTTTTTGTTTGAACTTGAAAACGAGGCCTGAATATGGTTACGTTGACACAACTGACAACTATTGCCCTACAGTTGACACACGTGGCTAGATTGTCATTAATGGTGTCTGAAAACGAAGTTTAACATCTGTGCACGAGTTTGAGACTGTCATTATTAATACCGGGTATATCCACCTTGTGCCTGGATGACGGCCTGGACACGACGTCTCATGCTGGTCACCAACCGACTGATACGCCATTGTGGTATTCGTTGCCATTCAAGATGGAGTGCGTCTGTTAATTCCTGTAGGTTCTGCACAGGAGGATCCCTCCTTCTCACCATGTTTCCCAGAATGTCCCAGATATGCTCAATAGGGTTCATGTCAGGGCTCCTTGCTGGCCATGGTAGGGTTTCGATGGCATTCTGGCGGAGGTATTCATGCACAGCTCTAGCACGATGTGGTCGGGCGTTGTCATCCATGAATATAGGGTGGGTTCCAGGTGCATGATTTACAAAATGAGGGACCACAACTCTATCCAGTATGGAATCTTGATATCTTTGACCATTTAGTGTTCCAGGTACAGTCAACAGATCCAGCTTACAATCAAATGAGATGCACCCCCATATCATAACGGAACCTCCACCAAATGGAACTTCTTCCATGATGTTACGTTGGTCGTACGCCGTGCGTCTGGACCTCCATACACGAGTTCGACCATCTGTGGCATGAAGCAGGAACCGACTTTCATCGGACCAGTGTACCCGTCTCCAGGATCTCATGTTCCAGTGTCTTCTTTCGTTGCACCACCTCAGACGCTCCTCTTTGTGGTGTGCGGTGAGGAGAGGACGTCTGACAGGTCTCCTAGCTTTCATGCCAGCAGCATACAGTCTCCTTTTGACGGTAGACATTGACACACACTCTATTGCGCGTTTCCCATTGCTGGCTGAGCACTCTGCTGTTGGTGAATGGAGATCTCCTAACAAGGCGTACTAGGGCTCGATCATCACGGGCAGTAGTCTTCTTCGGTCTTCCAGATCTAGGCCTGTCCTTCACCTCGTTAGTTTGCCCATGTTTTGCAATCAAACGACTGATTACAGTATGGTTAATGTTCAGCTGTCTGCCAATCTCTCTGCATGACATACCAGTGGTATGCATGCCTATGATTTGCCATTTCACACGATCACTTAACCTTCGTCTTGCCATAGCGGTTCACAATCAAGAGCTAATTCTCTCTGTACAAATAAACCACGGTCATGAACACAAAATTCCTAATCTTGTCGCCTAAATCTGTATGTAATGTTCTACACCTCAAACTGGACTTTTACATAACTGAACACGTGTGCTGTTTCCCGCCACGCACGGACATCAAGCGGCGTGAAGTCATGCATGCATGTGCATTTCGTACTTGGAATTATGTCAGCTCACGCGGGGACAAAAAGTATGGCAGCCTAGTTGTACCATCATGTTTCTACGTTCTATTGTTTTTGCTGGTGCTTAACTTTTGCACAGGTGTATATAAGTAAATTTTCATTCTTATTATTGAAATATTTGTATTTAAATTGATTGAATATTTGTTTCATTTTGTTGTTATTACGTCACTTGTCCAAGTTCAAATAACGAACAATCATTCAGTAATCATCATGTACACTTAGCTAGTTTCTAGTTCCAGGGCCTGAGTAACCAATCAACCAATTCATAACGTAAGTTCTAGATTGTTTGAGTGGTTCATCAGTCTTTTGAATTACCCAATAAATTTCATTATTATTATCCTACCGACTAGTGGTCAACTTGCTATTAAAATACCATTGAACTTGTAATGCATAATCCTTGAATTAAATTATGCATTCAAATTGGTTATAAGTGTACTATGCTATTTGGTGATTGCCTCTTTAATAAATTAACCCTTATGAAATTAATGGATGATTGATTAAAATTTCAATCATCGAATTTCCAAAAATAATTTTTCTTTCCGCTTATTAATGTATTAATTTATTCAGCTACTATATCTGTGATTCTAACGCATCACTGGCGCTTTTAAAATATAATAAATACTGCGTTAGTTCACTACTCCATTCATACTATATATCAATTCCTCTACTCCGTTTTCTATGTAATGAATGAATGCTTAAAGTTTTTTAATGTTTTCATGGTTTCATTTACAGAGTTTTCTCTATCACATGCAGATTAACCATCAAATAGTATCATTCCCAGATAGATTGATTTTCTGGTTCTGGTAAGGAAGTTTAAACAGCTTTTGTCTTTTGAAAGAGAGATTGGAACAGTTTAACCTTAACTGCTAGAATTTGAATCATTGCATATCTGGGTTAATCGACCGTAATTTTTCCCATTACGACTTCAACGTCGTTAGATAGATCAACGATATTATTGTGGTCGGTTAATGAGGAGCTTTGGTGGTGACTGAGCAACGTGCAACTTTGACCAAGTCATACATATCTGAATTTTGATCATAACTTGATCACTGGTATATTGATACTATTGATCAAGTTTAGCCAAAAAGCAGAGACATGTGAGCTTTAAGTGTACATGTTGTGAGATCTCATTCTTGACAGTTCTAATGAAACTGTCAAGAACGTGATCAGCACCTGGATTTGGTGTAAAGGTTAGCGGTGCCCCAAATTTCTTTCTTGATCAGGATAGCGAAAGTTTCTTCAGGCGTGGAGACATCAGGTTGGCTGAGACGGTCGTGTGGGATGAACGAATGTGGGGTGAAATAAAGTCTCAATCCAAGATTTCTGAAAAACCTGTTTAGGTCTTGCATGAGTTTCCCCATGTCCAGTTCATCTACACTAAATCTAAAACCCAGACCTTTTTCTAGAGCTTTGATTGTGACGTCATCTAGCTTGTTGCTTGATAAGTTGACAACAAACTTAGATGTGTAAGTTCCTGTACGGATTGGAATATCTTTATTCTCCTCGCTGTCACAGTTATTGTTACAGTTAATTTGATAAATATTGGTTGAATATTTAAGCAGATTATGTAGAGAGATGTTACATGGAGAAAATGTTTGTTAGAAAGATTAACGGCATTGCTATTGCCCAGTGTGGGCAGTAGTCATGTGTGTCTGTTTGTTCTCTGTTAGATTTCTTCTAGCGTGGATAGAAGTTCATCAAAAGAACTGCATCTGCTTGGCGGGCCTCGGCTTCCTCTGTTCGATGAAGGAATTCTCGGCTTTTCACTTCAAGAGTATACTTACCTCCCTAATACTTTTGATATTGCTAAATATTGGCTTTCACTCAATAAACACTCAGATTTAAAACAGTTAGGTGCCCCTACTGGGCAGGGAGTCAGAGCGTAGTCCGGCGGATGCCAGCCCCACCTCCGCGCATGCGCAGACTAGCACTACCTCTTTGCTAGATTATTGGCAGAGAGATCACACATGTTTTTTTGTGCAATAGCTTTTTCGTACTCTTAAACTGTTTAAGTGGTGTTTGTTTGGAGTGTTAGTCACTTTTTTGGATGGCGGAAAGGAATACTTCGCCACAGGAGGACGGAGGACCTTTAAATCAGGTGACTTCTAGTAAAATTAGCGAGTTTTCTTCCCGGTGTATTGTGTTTCCGGGACTCGCGTTTACCGTGATAAGCGCCTTGGTTGGTTGGGTTATATCAACTCGGTGCTACCTAGGACTAATTTCTCTTTCTGTTTATGTCCACAGGTCTGTATGACGCTAGGTGGTGACGTCACAGTAGCAGAGAATTAGTTTTCTCTCCACCATGGTTCCATTTCCTACTAACACTGTTAGGTTATCTAACCAAATGAAAAATTATGTCCAGTGAGTTGGAGGCCTGGTATAAAGGTCTTCTCACTTTGCCCTCTTGATCCAATTCCTTCCCCATGAGGTGGAGAGAGTTAAGAGGCGTGCAGATGGTGGAGTTTCCGGTTCGTCACGTTGGATGGTTTGTCTATACAAAGTGTCAGGTATCTAGTTATTGATAATGTGGTGATGTTAATTATTGTAAACAAACAAAGGGAGATAATTAACATTTTTGCCAGAAAAGAGTTATCTATATGTATCTGATGGTTGTGTAGTCAACTTATCCATTCAGCATACAATTCGTCCTTGCACTTGGATGTTTTGTTGGGATCGATTTTTTCCTGTCACGGGATTAATGACGTCATAATCAGCCTGGCTATGTATTTATCAGCAATTCAAGCGCTATGCTGGTTTCTGATGTATATTGATCTTTATGATCGTTTTCCTTCTCTTTGAGTTGGATTGAGTTTCTAAGCTTAACTAGTTGCTCATACTCCTTGTCCTTTGGCCTGTTTCAGGGACCGGGTTGCGCGTCCTGTGGACGTTTTATGCATGTAAAGTTCTGGCCGCATCTGTGTTATCGATGTAGCCCTTGTGGTCCCTTGATTAATTGTGACATATGTAAGCACTGGGGGGGCGAGTTAATGTCCGAATTCTTGTGCTGCTTACAGGCGACGGACAAGGTGGTAGAGGAGGAGAAGAAGAAGAAGCGGAAACGAGAGGTTGTAAGTAGGAAGGGTAAGGGGAAGGTCTCGTCCGCGGTGGATATGGAGACCTTCCGGACCGAGATGTTGGGAGAGATGAAGAGGACAATAAAAGATTTGGTTCCAGGGTTGCTTCGTGGCATGCTTCCTGGACCAGATCCTTTATTGTCCTCATCATCGGCTTCGGAGCAGGTAATCCCCGCCTCTGGATCGATTTTCCTTAGTCCGCTTCCGTTGTCCGACGATTCAGAGGTGGCCCCATTAGAGGGGGCGTTCCACGACCCTGGCAGCAGGCTTATTGCCGCGCCGATAGGGGACCGTGGACGGTTGTCGCTGGAACCCGCTGGCTGCTTATCAGTCCAGGGGTATCCGCACGCCGCGGTGGCCAGTACCTCCTATGGCACCGTTCCTGGTCAGCCCGGGTTAGCTCTCTTTGCTGACCCGGGGTCTAATCTTTCTGACCAGGGTGATGAGGATTACCTGCTAGGGTCGCCGTCTGACGACGTGGACATGGATGAAGACGTTTGTGCACCCCTCGCGGGGAATACAGGCGCTTTTTTCCACGGTATTACTCACCCTGGAGTAAGGTCCGCGGTTCAGGTGGTGGCCCAGGGCGCTGCTGATGGCCAGCGGTACCGCATACCTCGGCTTGCCGAGCGTGTAGCTGGTGCTGGCCGGGCCCGTGGTGGGGCTATATATACCCCGCGCTCTACCGCGGTGCCTGCTCCTGGTCAAACCAGTGATATTCTCATGCCGGTGCTGTCAGGCCCGCATGTTTTCCCTGGCTTGCCAGGTGTATCAGCGTACCCGCCGTCAAGCTCTACTGCTTGCGCTCAGGAGGAAGACGAAGGACCCCGTCTTGTAGAGCGCTCGCAGTTAGCCACGGAGGAGGATTGGTATGACGCTTGCCAGTGGTTGGTGAGCGTTAGGCCTGATCTGCCCGTGGAGCAGTTGGCTAGCCACCGTGTTCACACGCCGTGGTTAGCTGGGAAACCAACTGCTAACGCTATGCCTTCTCTGCCGCTGGCGGAGCATGTCGTTGACATGTTCAAGGCGGCGGAGTCGTCCATTAACACGAGTGGACGTCTCGCGAAGGCCCCTCGCGAGGTGGCCAGGCGTTGTCGCATCGTGCCCCTGGACTACCAGCGGTACGGTGTGGTACCCAAGCCCAGCGTGGATGACCGCGCGGCTTTGGGTGAGGATACGCGGCCAGGCTCCCGTTCTGACGCGGGGGTCTTGTGCGCGAACGCGTTGCGTTCGGCGAATACCGCGTTGCGTGATGCGGAGGAGAGTGGGAGGGCTTCGATTGCCGCTCTGTCCCACGTCTCCCAGCTGTTACAGGGGGTAGTAACGGCATCCGCATCGCGCCAGCCAGGCCCGCTCGCGGTCCAGCGAACCATCCAGGATGGTATTAACCTGGCGCTGGACTGTATGACGCGGGCGGTGACCAGGAGTGTCCGGGCAAGACGCACGTTTGCCCTGGACAATCTGTGCCCGTCTCAGGACCTGTATAATAGGCTACTCCGTACGCCGATGACGGGTCCTGGTCTTTTTGGAGGTGAGGGATGTCGCCACCTCCAGGAGACGGTCACCCTGGTGAATAACCAGAGGGCGCTGCGCGAACAGTTTGAGGTGCTGCGTCGTGCTAACGTTCGCGCCGCGGCCCCTGCGTATCGTCCCCTGCAGGCTCGAGGTGGTGCTGGCCAAGTCAGAGGCCAGCCGCCGTCGCAGCGCCGGCCTCGGCCGCGTGCGATTCGGCCAGCAGTGAGGGGGGCGCAGGCTCCAGCCGCCGTCAGCCAGGCAGCCGCCCGTGCACCGAGGTGCGCACGGGGCGGGGCGGGGCGCGCGAGGATCTGGGCGTGGTTATCGTTCCTGACAGGGCGCTTACCGCGGTAAGGACCACGCCGGTGTGTATGGCGACGGAGACAGTGCCGCTCTTGCATGCCTTGTGTCCACCGCGGTCCCTAGGTGGACCGGTGGGAGGCCGGCTAGCCGACCACATGCAAGAGTGGGAACGGTTAACTCAGGACCGTTTAGTCTTGCGATGGCTTTCCGTGGGGTATCATCCAGAGTGGATGACAGGCCCGCCGTCGCGACTGTCTCTGGTGCCAGTCTGGACTCCCATTCCGAGAGATCCAGATCAAAGGTTGTGTATCGAGGAGGAGATAAATTCCCTCGTACAAAAAGGAGCTATTCAGCCGGCACAAAGGTGTCCGGGCTTCTATTCAACCCTGTTCTTGGTAACAAAACGCACCGGAGGGTGGAGACCGATTCTCAACCTCAAGCCACTGAACAAGTTCATCGAGACGCCCAGTTTCAAGATGGAAACGGTGCGCTCGGTGTTGGCGGGGTTGGAGAGGGGGATGTGGACGGCGTCGATAGATTTGAAGGATGCTTATTTCCACATCCCCATCCACGGGAGTTTCTGTCGCTTCCTGAGATTTGCATTCCAGGGCAGACAGTGGGAATTCAGGGTGTTGCCCTTCGGAATTTCCACGGCTCCTCGGGTTTTCACCCGTGTGGTTCTTGCAATCACAGCATACCTCCGCAGGAGAAGCATAGCAGTCCACACGTACATAGACGACTGGCTGTTGAAAGCGCACACCCGGGAAAGTTTGTCGGCCAATCTGGAGATTGTTTTGAAAATTCTCACAGACTTGGGCTGGATGATCAATTTCCCAAAATCAGAGCTGACTCCATCCCAGAAGTTTGTTTACCTGGGGATGTTCTTCGATCTAGAGACAGGATATGTTTATCCTACTCAGGAGAGAGTTCAAATACTCATCTCGTTGATTCAGTCAGTGTGCGACAGTCGTCATGTCCTGGCACGGGTTTACTTGAGAATGCTGGGGTTGATGGTTTCGTTGGAACCAGTCATTCCTCAGGCCGCCTTACGCAGGCGGCCGATCCAGTTGTTTCTCATGACACAATGGACCCAGAGTACAGGTTCGCTGGACTCGAATGTGTCAGTGTTGGCGCCTCTGATTCACCACCTGCAATGGTGGTTGAATACAGAGAATCTCTTGCCGGGGGTTTTGCTAACCCCTCCCCACCCTCAGGTGACTGTGTATACAGATGCATCGATGGAGGGCTGGGGAGCTTGCCTGGAAGAATCCACGATATCAGGGCTTTGGAATCTGGAACAGTCACAGGAACATATAAATCTACTGGAGCTAAGAGCAGTAGTCCTGGGCCTGGAACATTTCTTACAGAAAGTTCAGGGCAAGATTGTTCTTATTCGTTCAGACAACTCAACAGTTGTGACTTACATAAACCGCCAGGGCGGAACGAAGTCGCCCAGTCTCTGTATGATGACATGGAAACTGCTTTGTTGGTGTCTGGATCACCAGATTACCTTGAAAGCAGTTCATATTCCGGGAAGGTTAAACCTGCTAGCAGACTCATTGAGCCGAAGGATGAGTGTTTTACCCACGGAATGGCAACTAAATCAATGTGTGGCGGATCGTCTGTTCGACCATTGGGGGAAACCCAACATCGATTTGTTCGCAACGAAGAAGAATGCGAAGATGACGACGTACGTCTCTCCGATTCCGGATCCAAGCGCTTTCGCAACAGATGCGTTAGCTATCAGCTGGGGGAGAATGTATGCATACGCATTCCCTCCAGCAATCCTGATTCCAAAAATTCTTCAGAAAATCAGACAAGAGGAATGCCAAGTGCTTCTGATCGCCCCGGATTGGCCAAGCCGATCATGGTATACGGATCTGCTGGACCTTCTGGTCTGCAATCCGGTTCCTCTGCCTCTGATGGACGATATTATCTTCCAGGGCAAGGCCCTTCACAACAATCCGTCAATGTTCAGATTGACTGCGTGGATGTTGTCAAGGAATCTAGAATTAAGGAGGGCTTTTCTGAGCAAGCAGCCATGTTTATGGCCAAAGCCAGGAGGGGGTCAACCTCCAGAGCATATAATTATAAAATCAACAGATTTGCAGAATGGTGCTCAAAAAGATGTATTGATCCAATGGATTCATCTATTCAAGTAGTAGCTGATTTCCTCTGTCACCTCTATGATGCCTATAGCCTCAAGCCTAACTCTATTGCTGGTTATAAGTCAGCATTAATGTCTGTTATTCCTTGCTTGGCTAAGAGGGGAAGTGATGAAGTAAATACATTGAATGTATTAATTAAAGGCATGGGCAATCTAAGACCAAGGAATCCACCGGTGATTCCGTCTTGGAGTTTATCGCTAGTGCTTCAAGTACTAGGGGATAAGCCTTTTGAACCACTTAGTTCCATTTCTATGAAACTATTAACACTGAAGACTGTGTTTTTAATTGCTGCGGCCTCGGCTAGGCGTAGGAGTGAGATTCATGCCTTATCAGCCGAGGATGACCGTTTTGTGGTTTCAGGGGAAGGCCTTAAGCTGCTACCTAGGATTAATTTCTTGGCTAAAAATCAGTCGTTGAAATATCCAGGTCAACCTATTATTTTGCCTGCTTTAACTAGATATGATCCTAATTCTAAAGCATGGTGTCCCGTCCGGGCGCTGCGCCGGTACAAACAACGTACGGCGGCATGGCGCACCGACCAGTCAGCGTTATGGTTGTCATATATTGAACCCCATGGGAGGGCTTCTAAGGACACCATTTCCAGGTGGATTGTGGAATGCATTCAGTTTTGCCATAAATCCGCCACCGGGAAGCAGGTTGACGTGGCCAAGGCTCACAGTGTCCGCGGCGTAGTGACATCCACGGCCCTATTTAATGGGGTCCCTGTGGATGATATTATGTCGGTGGCTCAGTGGCACTGTGAGTCAAGTTTTACAGACCATTATCTCCGTGACACCTCTAATCCTCTCGCCTTGTCGGTTTTGAAAAAATAAATCGGTTTATATTTTTTGAGGTGATTTCCTCATTACTTATATATATCACAATTAATTTATGGAAACACCCACTTTTTTGGGCCTGCATCAGTCTTTACCGATGGGAAGATGATGTCAGCAGCCATTTTCAACAAGGTCAGTCTTGTTCATGTGTTGTCCGTTGTTGATTGTATTGTCACGATTACCCGTTATTAATATGGTGATGGTTTGTGTATTTGTGTGGTTCATTGTTGAGAGTTACGAAAATGGAGCTTTTTCGTCTCTGTCCTGTAGTACATGGCACTTGTACGTAGAGAGCGTATAGGACATTGAGGTCAGTCGACTCTTCCTCCCAGGAAGGAGGGGGGGGGGAGCGCATATGACATTCGGTCATCTCTCATACATCGGTGGTGTTATCCGATGGTTAGTCAAATCCTGACTGTTTTTCCTTACAGTTTCAGAAGTTTAAGTGCCTTAAACGCAGAAAAGCGTATAGGGATGAGCTGGTCTTTTGACCTCGCCTCCCTCCCGCCAGATTCACTTTCGAATTCTGGCAATATCAAAAGTATTAGGGAGGTAAGTATACTCTTGAAGTGAAATAAACGAAATCTAGGATTTCTTTTTTCACGAGAGAGTTGATACTTACCTCCCTAGATACGGACCCGGCCTCTCCACCCCACAGAGGCTCGGTCTTCAGGCTCTTAATAGTTGCATGTGTGTCAGCCAATAATCTAGTCAGAGGAAGTGCTAGTCTGCGCATGCGCGGAGGTGGGGCTGGCATCCGCCGGACTACGCTCTGACTCCCTGCCCAGTAGGGGCACCTAACTGTTTTAAATCTGAGTGTTTATTGAGTGAAAGCCAATATTTAGCAATATCAAAAGTATTAGGGAGGTAAGTATCAACTCTCTCGTGAAAAAAGAAATCCTAGATTTCGTTTATTTCGTCTCCGCTTTGAGTTCTGCTAACTTTTTGTTTAAGAAATCAAAGACTGTCTGGGTCAGATTCAGTCCTATGGCTTTGAGTTTATTTTCCCATTCCTGTTTGAATGTCTTCTTTTAGCGGTGGCCTGTCTGCTACCTTCGGGAGGAACAGTTGTGGCGCGGTCACTTCATCTAGGCCGGGGACCAGTCTGTCCCATTTGGCCCTGATGCGCACTGTCCTGTAGGCTGCATTCCTCCAAGGCAAGGCCCTGTGCCCTGCATGACATAGTTATTAACCCTCCCCCCCCCCATAATTATTGCCTAGATTTCAGGATGGTTTTCAGCAATAGACTTTGAAAAATACACAATGTTTCTAATTGATGATTCTGCCGGACTGACTAGATATGGATCAAATTCTGAAGATAAGTTAATACTATGGCTTAAGTGGGCTACTAGTTCATAAATTCCCCTGATAAATTACAATACTTTGTCAAGTCAAAGCCCTTCTGTCAAGCTAAATAGAGTTCGATTCATTTTCCATTGATTCTTCAGAAGTGGTAATTGTAAAGATATATGTATTGCTTGCATTGCTTTGTATCTTCTGTGTTTTAGGCTCACAGTAGAGAGACATCACACTCACATATATCAAGCCAGTCCTCATGTAGAGCCTTTGTAGATCAGTACTCACGCACAGTTAGGCAGCACATGCACATGGGAGTCGCCGCTGCAGGCATGGCAGGGGTAGAACCAGTTGGAGCTACATCGCATTCGCAGCACTATTCCTCTACTGGTTATTTCACAGAGTTGGCAGCCTCACAGCTTGAGGCAGGCCTTCAGCAGACATCCCATGAACAAAGCAATGGTACTGAATCATGCGCAGTAACAATGAAAGGATCTGGTCTATCCCTCAAGCAACTGCTGTCATAATCAAATACATCACTTGTTAGCTGACGTCATAATCAAAACATACATGTAGCTTATTTATGAAAGCCTACAAATTTTATAGAATTTAGTAAATATTCTTTTAATATTTTGAAACTAATGAAACTTGGAACTGTTGCTGCCATATGCTGCAAAAGCCCCCAGTCAATTTAGTATCAAAATATTCAACCTCTTACCTGCAGATTTCCCTTGAAATTTATTTGGTATTTAGTTTTCAAAGTTTCAAATCCATTCCAACATGCTTAAAATGTGGGCAGAGGTTAGCTTGAAATGGGCGTGGCTTAGGTAGAAGTGGGGCGCTCTTACTAGCACGTGTATTCCTAGTAATTCATAGTTATGTGTCTTTTGTACGGCCACAGTGTCCGTCTTGTAGATCACCTTTGTGCAATTAAGAAGAGCATATGTGATAATCGAGCTAGTCATTCCAGTGATAAATTTTCAAAAATAGCCTTCTCTTGGTCTGAAAATAGACATTTTCTATGAGAACATTAAAATCTTCATGACAAAATTTGAGAGTTAAGGGGTTAGAGGGATATCTCGAATCTCAATAGCTTTATCAGCGTGTGCTTTACCATTCATGCAAACTGGTGAATATTTTCAAATTAATTGGACCAAAAGTTGTTGCTGCCTTATTAAGAACTGATAGTTTCCAGTCAATTTGGTTTGAAAATATTCAACAGAATATTTCTTACATCATGTAATGTGTAAGGTTGAAGAGTTTGAGCAAATGAGGAAATTCAGCGCAAAGCTTAAATTTGAATCTGATTGAAATGTACGTGTATAGATCAATATTGTGTCTTATCCGTAGATGTATCGAGCAGTTTCCGTATGACTACATTACCCTGGCTATTCCTGACTACTACTGATTGTCATGTTTTGTCTTCGACACATTCGTAAGTTTTCAATCCTATGCATACATGTATAGCCAATATTAGTCATTACAAATGATATTTATCCTCATCGAGGCAGAATTGTGTATGGGTTCCTATTTGTGTGTGTGCGTGCGTGCATGTGTTCATGCAGATTTTGATTTCCGTTCGATAACTGCTTTCTTAATGAATGGCTAATCATATGTTTAGGAAGTTCATGCCTATTATTTTCAGGTGTGAAATATTAAAGGACAATACCACTCTTACTAAAAGGCTGAATTATTTGCTCGATAATTCAAGCACTGCTCTGGAAACAAATTTGATAATATTTTAAAATTCAAGAAACTTTAATCTTGATGAAGAGCTGAACCAAGTTTGTTAAAGATAAACTGATTGATCAATTTGTCTAGCTGCTGTGCATGTGTGTATGTGTTGTCTGTGTACGCGTGCATGTGTGTGCATTTGGGTGTGTGCATGTATCTGTCTCACGAGAATTGAGAATATGTATGTACTTGCATGCCTTTTACTTTCTATCCAGTTCCTTGCAGAGTAGCGATGCAGCAATGTTGGTCAGTGCTTGTGACTTCCTCAGTAATGTGGTCTTTCATGATTTCCCAGCTGAGATTTTCATACAAAGACCAAACATTGTTAGAGTAAGTTCCCATAAACTACGACGTAATATCTATGCTAATCTACATTATATTGACCAGTGTCCATCCTTGATTTTCTGAAAATTTCCCGGAAATCATTTAAAAGACTAAACCATTAACCTGCTGTGCTATTTGTGTGCAACCTACCTGGAACAGCCCTTTTGGTATATATACGCTTCAGACCTTCTATACAGG
This sequence comes from Chaetoderma sp. LZ-2023a, assembly GCA_034401795.1. Classification (NCBI taxonomy): domain Eukaryota; kingdom Metazoa; phylum Mollusca; class Caudofoveata; order Chaetodermatida; family Chaetodermatidae; genus Chaetoderma; species Chaetoderma sp. LZ-2023a. Next base: position 47,069,197 of record CM067367.1, read on the forward strand.
AATCTGATTGGTAAAAGTTTTTAGTGAACATTTAGAATTTTCCAGTTTTGTAGGAAAATCTTTAAAATACTTGCTCCTCATTAACCCTGTGTAGTGTTCTTGAAGAATGTCCATTTATAGGTCAAAAGAACACTGTTTTTGAAAATTTGCTACAGAAATGACTAGCTCGCTAACCTAGCCAGTCATTCCAGTGGTAAATGTTAAATAGTCCTCTATTGGCTTGCTAGTGGACATTCAATTAACAAATATTTTGATGTTGTTGAACAAATTTCAACATTATAGGGTTAATCACTAGACCAAATTTTTTCTGTGCCCATCTTGGATGTTTCCTAAATCTGAATATCATTTAAGAGAAGTTTAATCAAATATGTCAGGAGAGACCCTATATTATAATGGAAGGCTTCTGTCCGATGAGAAATCTGCTTGCTCAATGGAGAGATCCTTTACTAGTTGTGCCCCATCCACTTTGTACGTGTGTTGGAATTCACCTTTCCAGGGTACCCACCCATCATATGATGTCATAATGAACTGTGTGATGTGTACAATGACATCATAATGAATGACGTCAATAAGTATGTCACGGACACATATTTGAAGACGGTCTATGCATTGTTGTACAAATTGTTTGCTTTTACTATTTAATAAATATTCTGTTGAATATTTTGAAACTAATTTGACTGGGCGCTGTTGCAATAGAATGTTTGAATATATTCAATAGAATGTTTGAATATATTCAATAGAATGTTTATGCAATTGCAAGTTCATCAAGCACACATAATTCGTACACTTGACAGACTTTTCGTGCTTCATGACGGAGGTATATGTCATTAATTATAATTGTAACGTCCGCCTACATGTAACATAATTTGTTATGATGTCATGTACTTGAGTAACAGATTTGATCCATCCATTTGCTTAACTTCCATATTTCCAGTAAATTGTGCCACATGGCTTCATGTTAACTCTAAATTCCTTGATATTTCTTAATATGAAATATTTCTTCTTTCAGAGTTTACTTTCTATCCTGTCTCTTCCAACACCGAGGACTTCTCTGGTCATCGGTCAAGCATTGCAAACATTGACTGACTTAACCAGCAATCTGAAATCAAGAACAAGGTTTTATCAAGACCCTGCACTCTACACACCTAAACAAGGTACATGTAGGAAAGCTGAGATGTAAATTTTGTACGTGTGTATGCAATGTCTATTTGTCATATTCTGTAAGCTTGTTTACAAAAGACCTGCCATTTGGGATCAAACGAATGTAACTAGTTCTTAACCATTTGACACCTGAAATACCACTGTCTCATTTACAAAACAACAGGTAGGCTGTTGAATATTTTGAAATTAATTTAAATAGAACCTATTACTGCCATATCCAGCAACAGCTCCAAGTGAAATTATTGGAAAATTGTCCTTACATCAGAAAGGCTTTGTCGTTTTTGGTCCCTGGTGTAAGATTTAAAGGGTTAATACAAGTTACCTTGTTTATAAAGTACCTGCCATTTAGGACCAACAGAAGATGATTGTTAATCCTTTCACCAATGAATTCCTCATATCGCATTTTCACTTCAAGAGTATACTTACCTCCCTAATACTTTTGATATTGCTAAATATTGGCTTTCACTCAATAAACACTCAGATTTAAAACAGTTAGGTGCCCCTACTGGGCAGGGAGTCAGAGCGTAGTCTGGCGGATGCCAGCCCCACCACCGCGCATGCGCAGACTAGCACTTCCTCTTTGCTAGATTATTGGCAGAGAGATCACACATGTCTTTTTGTGCAATAGCTTTTCCTTAATCTTAAACTGTTTAAGTGGTGTTATTTTGGAGTGATAGTCACTGATTTGGATGGCAGGAAGGAACACTTCGCCAAAGGGGGACTTAGGACCTTTAAATCAGGTGACTTCTAGTAAAATTAGCGAGTTTTCTTCCCGGTGTATTGTGTTTCCGGGACTCGCGGTTACCGTGATAAGCGCCTTGGTTAGTTGGTTTATGTCAACTCGGTGCTACCTATGACTAATTTCTCTTTCTGTTTATGTCCACAGGTCTGTATGACGCTAGGTGGCGGCATCACAGCAGCAGAGAGTTAGTTTTCTCTCCACCATGGTTCCATTTCCTACTAACGATGTTAGGTTATCTAACCAAATGAAAAATTAATGTCCAGTGAGTTGGAGGCCTAGTATAAAGGTCTTCTCACTTTGCCCTCTTGATCCAATTCCTTCCCCATGAGGTGGAGAGAGTTAAGAGGCGTGCAGATGGTGGAGTTCTCCGGTTCATCACGTTGGATGGTTTGTCTATACAAAGTGTCAGGTATCTAGTTATTGATAATGTGGTGATGTTAATTATAGTAAGCAAAGGGAGATAATTAACATTTTTGCCAGAAAAGAGTTATCTATATGTATCTGATGGTTGTGTAGTCGACGTATCCATTCAGCATACAATTCGTCCTTGCACTTGGATGTTTTGTTGGGATCGATTTTTTCCTGTCACGGGATTAATGACGTCATAATCAGCCTGGCTATGTATTTATCAGCAATTCAAGTCGCTATGCTGGTTTCTGATGTATATTGATCTTTATGATCGTTTCCTTCTCTTTGAGTTGGTTTGAGTGTCTAAGCTTAACTAGTTTGCTCATACTCCTTGTCCTTTGCCCTGTTTCAGGGACCGGGTTGCGCGTCCTGTGGACGTTTTCTACCTGATAAGTTCTGGCCTCATCGTTGCTATCAATGTAGCCCTTGTGGTCCCTTGGTTAATTGTGACATATGTAAGCACTGGGGGGCCGAGTTAATGTCCGAATTCTTGTGCTGCTTACAGGCGACGGACAAGGTGGTAGAGGAGGAGAAGAAGAAGAAGCGGAAACGAGAGGTTGTAAGTAGGAAGGGTAAGGGGAAGGTCTCGTCCGCGGTGGATATGGAGGCCTTCCGGACCGAGATGTTGGGAGAGATGAAGAGGACAATAAAGGATTTGGTTCCAGGGTTGCTTCGTGGCATGCTTCCTGGACCAAATCCTTTACTGTCCTCATCATCGGCTTCGGAGCAGGTAATCCCCGCCTCTGGATCGGTTTTCCTTAGACCGCTTCCGTTGTTCGACGATTCAGAGGTGGCCCCATTAGAGGGGGCGTTCCACGACCCTGGCAGCAGGCTTATTGCCGCGCCGATAGGGGACCGTGGACGGTTGTCGCTGGAACCCGCGGGCTGCTTATCAGTCCAGGGGTATCCGCACGCCGCGGTGGCCAGTACCTCCTATGGCACCGTTCCTGGTCAGCCCGGGTTAGCTCTCTTTGCTGACCCGGGGTCTAATCTTTCTGACCAGGGTGATGAGGATTACCTGCTAGGGTCGCCGTCTGACGACGTGGACATGGATGAAGACGTTTGTGCACCCCTCACGGGGAATACAGGCGGCTTATTCCACGGTTTTACTCACCCTGGAGTAGAGTCCGCGGCTCAGGTGGTGGCCCAGGGCGCTGCTGATGGCCAGCGGTACCGCATACCTCGGCTTGCCGAGGGTGTTGCTGGTGCTGGCCGGGCCCGTGGTGGGGCGATATATACCCCGCGCTCTGCCACGGTGCCTGCTCCTGGTCAAACCAGTGATATTCTCATGCCGGTGCTGTCAGGCCCGCATGTTTTCCCTGGCTTGCCAGGTGTATCAGCGTACCCGCCGTCAAGCTCTGCTGCTTGCGCTCAGGAGGAAGACGACGGACCCCGTCTTGTAGAGCGCTCGCAGTTAGCCACGGAGGAGGATTGGTATGACGCTTGCCAGTGGTTGGTGAGCGTTAGGCCTGATCTGCCCGTGGAGCAGTCGGCTAGCCAGCGTGATCACAGGCCGTGGTTAGCTGGGAAACCGACTGCTAACGCTATGCCTTCTCTGCCGCTGGCGGAGCATGTCGTTGACATGTTCAAGGCGGCGGAGTCGTCCATTAAGTCGAGTGGACGTCTCGCGAAGGCCCCTCGCGAGGTGGCCAGGCGTTGTCGCATCGTGCCCCTGGATTACCAGCGGTACGGTGTGGTACCCAAGCCCAGCGTGGATGACCGCGCGGCTTTGGGTGAGGATGCGCGGCCAGGCTCCCGTTCTGACACGGGAGTCTTGTGCTCGAACGCGTTGCGTTCGGCGAATACCGCGTTGCGTGATGCGGAGGAGAGTGGGAGGGCTTCGATTGCCGCTCTGTCCCACGTCTCCCAGCTGTTACAGGGGGTAGTAACGGCATCCGCATCGCGCCAGCCAAGTCCGGTCACGGTCCAGCGAACCATCCAGGATGGTATTAACCTGGCGCTGGACTGTATGACCCGGGCGGTGACCAGGAGTGTCCGGGCAAGACGCACGTTTGCCCTGGACAATCTGTGCCCGTCTCAGGACCTGTACAATAGGCTACTGCGTACGCCTATGACGGGTCCTGGTCTTTTTGGAGGTGAGGGATGTCGACACCTCCAGGAGACGGTCACCCTGGTGAATAACCAGAGGGCGCTGCGCGAGCAGTTTGAGGTGCTGCGTCGTGCTAACGTTCGCGCCGCGGCCCCTGCGTATCGTCCCCTGCAGGCTCGAGGTGGTGCTGGCCAAGTCAGAGGCCAGCCACCGTCGCAGCGTCGGCCTCGGCCGCGTGCGATTCGGCCTGCAGCGAGGGGGGTGCAGGTTCCTCAGGCGCCGTCAGCCAGGCAGCCACCCGCGCACCAAGGTGCGCGCGGGGCGGGGCGGGGCACGCGAGGATCTGGGCGTGGTTATCGGTCCTGACAGGACGCTTACCGCGGTAAGAACCACTCCGGTGTGTATGGCGACGGAGACAGTGCCGCTCTTGCATGCCTCGTGTCCACCGCGGTCCCTAGGTGGACCGGTGGGAGGCCGGCTAGCCGACCACATGCAAGAGTGGGGACGGTTAACTCAGGACCGTTTAGTCTTGCGATGGCTTTCCGTCGGGTATCATCCAGAGTGGATGACAGGCCCGCCGTCGCGACTGTCTCTAGTGCCAGTCTGGACTCCCATTCCGAGAGATCCAGAGCAAAGGTTGTGTATCGAGGAGGAGATAAATTCCCTCGTACAAAAGGGAGCTATTCAGCCGGCACAAAGGTGTCCGGGCTTCTATTCAACCCTGTTCTTAGTAACAAAACGCACCGGAGGGTGGAGACCGATTCTCAACCTCAAGCCATTGAACAAGTTCATCGAGACGCCCAGTTTCAAGATGGAAACGGTGCGCTCGGTGTTGGCGGGGTTGGAGAGAGGGATGTGGACGGCGTCGATAGATTTGAAGGACGCTTATTTCCACATCCCCATCCACGGGAGTTTTTGTCGCTTCCTGAGATTTGCATTCCAGGGCAGACAGTGGGAATTCAGGGTGTTGCCCTTCGGAATTTCCACGGCTCCTCGGGTTTTCACCCGTGTGGTTCTTGCGATCACAGCATACCTCCGCAGGAGAAGCATAGCAGTCCACACGTACATAGACGACTGGCTGTTGAAAGCGCACACCCGGGAAAGTTTGTCGGCCAATCTGGAGATTGTTTTGAAAACTCTCACAGACTTAGGCTGGATGATCAATTTCCCAAAATCAGAGCTGACTCCATCCCAGAAGTTTGTTTACCTGGGGATGTTCTTCGATCTAGAGACAGGATATGTTTATCCTACTCAGGAGAGAGTTCAGAAACTCATCTCATTGATTCAGTCAGTGTGCGACAGTCGTCATGTCCTGGCACGGGTTTACTTGAGAATGCTGGGGTTGATGGTTTCATTGGAACCAGTCATTCCTCAGGCCGCCTTACGCAGGCGGCCGATCCAGTTATTTCTCATGACACAATGGACCCAGAGTACAGGTTCGCTGGACTCGAATGTGTCAGTGTTGGCGCCTCTGATTCACCACCTGCAATGGTGGTTGAATACAGAGAATCTCTTGCCGGGGGTTTTGCTAACCCCTCCCCACCCTCAGGTGACTGTGTATACAGATGCATCGATGGAGGGCTGGGGAGCTTGCCTGGAAGAGTCCACGGTATCAGGGCTTTGGAATCTGGAACAGTCAAAGGAACATATAAATCTACTGGAGCTAAAAGCAGTAGTCCTGGGCCTGGAACATTTCTTACAGAAAGTTCAGGGCAAGATTGTTCTTATTCGTTCAGACAACTCAACAGTTGTGACTTACATAAACCGCCAGGGCGGAACGAAGTCGCCCAGTCTCTGTATGATGACATGGAAACTGCTTTGTTGGTGTCTGGATCACCAGATTACCTTGAAAGCAGTTCATATTCCGGGAAGGTTAAACCTGCTAGCAGACTCATTGAGCCGAAGGATGAGTGTTTTACCCACGGAATGGCAACTAAATCAATGTGTGGCGGATCGTCTGTTCGACCATTGGGGGAAACCCAACATCGATTTGTTCGCAACGAAGAAGAATGCGAAGATGACGACGTACGTCTCTCCGATTCCGGATCCAAGCGCTTTCGCAACAGATGCGTTAGCTATCAGCTGGGGGAGAATGTATGCATACGCATTCCCTCCAGCAATCCTGATTCCAAAAATTCTTCAGAAAATCAGACAAGAGGAATGCCAAGTGCTTCTGATCGCCCCGGATTGGCCAAGCCGATCATGGTATACGGATCTGCTGGACCTTCTGGTCTGCAATCCGGTTCCTCTGCCTCTGATGGACGATATTATCTTCCAGGGCAAGGCCCTTCACAACAATCCGTCAATGTTCAGATTGACTGCGTGGATGTTGTCAAGGAATCTAGAATTAAGGAGGGCTTTTCTGAGCAAGCAGCCATGTTTATGGCCAAAGCCAGGAGGGGGTCAACCTCCAGAGCATATAATTATAAAATCAACAGATTTGCAGAATGGTGCTCAAAAAGATGTATTGATCCAATGGATTCATCTATTCAAGTAGTAGCTGATTTCCTCTGTCACCTCTATGATGCCTATAGCCTCAAGCCTAACTCTAATTTTGCTGGTTATAAGTCAGCATTAATGTCTGTTATTCCTTGCTTGGCTAAGAGGGGAAGTGATGAAGTAAATACATTAAATGTATTAATTAAAGGCATGGGCAATCTAAGACCAAGGAATCCACCTGTGATTCCGTCTTGGAGTTTATCGCTAGTGCTTCAAGTACTAGGTGATAAGCCTTTTGAACCACTTAGTTCCATTTCTATGAAACTATTAACACTGAAGACTGTGTTTTTAATTGCTGCGGCCTCGGCTAGGCGTAGGAGTGAAATTCATGCCTTATCAGCCGAGGATGACCG
>CM067367.1:47076909-47141253 GCA_034401795.1 Chaetoderma sp. LZ-2023a
GTCTGCAAATGGACATTTCTCAAGACCACTTCAGAAGCCATTTTTTGCCTGAGGAGTGTTATGGGGTTAAACAAACATAAGTTATAAACTGTAAAGTTGAGCTAAATGCAAAAGGTTAATATTGAAAAACCCCATTCAAATTTGTTTTAACAAGGTCACAATGACCTTAACCTTTGAGTTTTTTACGACTGTGTTATTGTGCCATGCATAAGATATGAACATCTAAACACAAATTGGCCAACGACACCTCCATCATTATTGCCGCCGCTATTAGCATCACCGCTGTGGTTGCCGCAGGACGATGTGGAGGGTATGATAATAACTTGTTTTACTTTACAAAGGTGAGCTAAGTTCAAGGCTAAGTACAAGGCAACATTTCAGATCAGATTGGTATTCCTTTAAGCCTAGCTTTATTTATTTTTTATTTACCGGTATTCCCGCAAAAATATGTTTCATGTCACCTTTTTTCAAGAGCTTTACCTGTGACTGAAGCTAGCTACTTCATCAAAGAGTAACAAGGTAAGCAGATGTGATACTTCATATAACACAGCACTATCCTTGTTATACAGCAAGGCACCTGGAAGACAATCACATACATGGCATAGGCAATAAAAAACTGTAAAGTTTATTTCTGTCCTATAAAAATATATGATCTATAACAAGACTTGAAATATTTGATATTTTTACTGAATTTAACACTAACACTTTAACAGTCACACCAGCCAAAGAAATGCTTCAGCAGTGGTATTGACAAATGTTCACATGCAGACCAAGAGAAGACTATCTTTGAAAATTTCTGACTGGAATGACTGGCTCGATAACTGAACCAGTCATTCTAGTGATAAATTTTCAAAAATAATCAGTAAACGAGCCAGTCATTCTATTGGTGAATTTTCAAAAATAATCTCTTGGCCTGAAAAATGGACATTCCTCAAGCAAACTACAGTTTTAACCGGTTTAACAAATAAATGGTTATGCTGACACAAGAGGGGTTAAACCCTATGACCACCCATGACAAGGTGGTGTCATCTCTTGGCCCATAATTCATGAATCTATTTCGCCATGAATAATTCGATTTAGTCCGTCTTAAACTCTTAATAGTCTGTCAGGCAGTGTGAATTGTGTCTTTAATATTTAATAATCATACTGTTAAATATTTTGGAAATAATTTAACTGGATGCTTTTGCTGCCACAGGCAGCAACAGCACCCAGTCAAATTGGTTTAAAAATATTCAGCAGTGTACCTGTACAGTTTTCCGAGGAATTGAAAGTCAGAGAGAAAGGTCCATTAAGCGACCACTATAGACAGGGTTTACTGACAATAACTTACATCTGACTAGTGTATAATACATCTGTGGTTCAGTAGCGAGTCTGTGTCTGACAGCGGTGTCATGATGAGCTAAACACCTCAGTATCACGACACATGAAGGCAGATATAATTGTGCGCTTTCTTCATGTGTTGTTGTACTGTCAGGTTGTGATTTGAAGACACCACGAAGGAGCAGATCAAAAATCTTCTCACACCCACCATCTTTACCAAACTCTGCATGCAATGCGGGATCTGAAAAACACAAATAAGAACATCAGAAAAAAATGTGCCATGAATAACAATATATTAAGTTTTATCAAATAAGGTTATAGCCAACAATACTTCAGCCAAATTAATTTGAAAATATTCAACCGGTATGATGATGATGATGATAATGATAATGATAATGATGATGATGATAATGATGATGATGATGATGAGTCATTGTTTTCATGCAGTTGGAATGAGAGCAAAGTTCTTTCAGCTGCGATCAGTTTTCTTCAACCTCCTCCACAGTGGCTTGGCCTTTGCGAGAATCCTAAATTCCTTTAGGTTCTTTTTCATCTTTAGGTCTTAGATTATATTCTCAGAGGTTATACCACAAAATACTAAGCAAATGTGTGTTGTGGCATGCTGTGTGTACCTTATACATGTTGGCAACCAGTACAGAAGATTCCATTGCTTTCCGAGTGATTGTATTCTCTGGGATTCAAAGAACATGTTCAAACATTGACAATTACTGTTGCATTATCCTCACAAACACAAGAAACGTGTTTCACAGTTGGTACATTGCTGAGTTTGAGATTAGTCTGTGATTGCTTGTATGGGTGTTTGCGATGACACGCATCAAGTGTGTTCATAAGCAACGATGTGGAGATGTTTACCTGTCACAGATGCAGAGCATTATTGAGAGACATGTAGCATTGTATCGCTTACACTATAGTTGCCTTGGAATTGGGATTCTGGGAAATCAGAGTTCAAAGGACTAAAATAGATTCAAACACGCATACAATGTGGGTAGATCTTATCTAGAAACATTTATCAATATCTCTTGTATTATGTCATTATGCATAAGAAAACAAACCCGCCACAGCACTCCAGATATACACACCTTTTAATATGATGGCAAGTTGGTCAAGGGCAGACTTTCTGACTGAAGGATCGACCATGGATGAGGTGAAGATTTCATACACTTTCTTTAAGCTGTCAATCTGTAAGAGAATCAAAAAAGCATCCGCTTTTGTTTCTACGAGAATTCTTAATACTTACCAGATGTACTATTATGATAATGTCTATTATCTAGTCTAGCTCAAAATAAACAATTAAAACTCCGCACTCTCCTGGTCCTGCCCATACTGTGTCCGGGAATACCATAGCCGCAGGTACCGAGTCAATTCCCAATCACAGTCAGATTCGTCTTATATTTGCCTTGGCAAACTGCGAAAGCAGCTCAGCCTCACCTCAGCGGGGCGGCTGAGGCAGGGCCATAGTACATCTGGTAAGTATTAAGAATTCTCGTAGAAACAAAAGCGGATGCTTTTTTGATTCTACTTCGAATAATACTTACCAGATGTACTATTATGATAAACTCCGGATTTCGACAGCCAGGAAATGCCGGTGGGAGGAGGTGAGGCTCGAACCAGCACTCATCAACCATCCAACAGAGAAGGTTGTGAAGAGACTAAAACCCTGGCATACGCTTGGGTTCTGCTATCTGACTCATAGAGTGCTAAACTTCTATGGTCTAGACCGCGCTCCCGCCCCTCTTTTGTCCGCACAAAACCAGAGGGATGTCCATGGGGATGCAACACCCACCAGACCCGTGTCAGCCCCAAGTCTCAGCTAGGGCAGTCCAGTAGAGTGCAAAGAAGCTACTACAACTTCAAATCTTTGAAAAAAAACTATCAGTATATCGATTAGATTTTCAAATTGGAATGAGTCTCATGTCTGTATGAGAGGATAAATATACTCTTGTACCAGACTATTCACTTACTCAGTCTGGTATTTCGACTGGAAGTAAACATATTTATAGTCACTTAATTAATGTAAACACTCACCACTTTTGAGTGGTCGATCTGTTCTTGATCATCACAGGAGCTAGGCCCAATCCACGGTCGTACTCAGTCATGTGCATAGCGCTTGGTCAGTGTAGGCGGAAGACTTTTGTGATGTGTGCGAAGTAGTGGTCGGACGTGGCTTAGTTTAGGTTCGACAAATTGGCGACGGCTACTGGGTTAAGTGTGCTGGAGATGTCGCGAAGGTAGAAATCAGTGAATGACGACTCGGCATGCCATTGTGCTACAGACATCACCTGCTCTAATGAGACACCCTTATAAAGGGCCGATGATGCTGCTAGTGCTCGGACCTCATGGGCATTCGCACGATCAATCTGCTTTCCTGTAGCGATCTTGTGCGACATCTGAATAGCGTCAACTATCCAACGAGAAATAGTATCTTTCGAAGCACGTAAATGGGGAGCTTTGAGACATAACCAGAGATTTCGGGTCGTCTCTCCACTCAGAAGTACGTTTCTTATACATCTTTAGACATCTGACAGGACACCAAGCACAAGAATTTGGGTCATGTCTAGTTAAACTTGGCAAATTGATCGGCTGTCCTGGATATTTAAGTGACTGATTCTTTGCCAGGAAACAAAGACGTGGAAGTAATCTTAAACCTTCACCCGTGACGACAAAACGGTCTTGTTCGGCAGAAAGCGCATGAATCTCGCTTCTCCTTCTCGCCGACGCTGCTGCAACCAAGAAAACTGATTTAATAGTTAACAGTTTAATGTCAATAGATCTAATCGGTTCAAAGGGAGCATGCCCTAAAACCTGTAGAACAAGAGATAGATTCCATGATGGGATAGGAATTGGCTGTCTAGGTCGCAGATTGCTCATTCCTTTGATAACTTCATTCAAGGTGTCATTCTCCACTCCCCCAATGGTGAGACTAGGAATGACAGAAGCTAATGCAGACTTATATGCTGCTAGGGTAGAAGGTACAAGTTTGTCAACTTCGTATAAATGACAGATAAAATCTGCTACGTGTTGAACAGATGCAGAAAAGGGATCAATATCTCTTCTCTCACACCACTGTGCAAATTTGTTGATTCTATAATTATATGTTTTTGTGGTCGAAACTCTTCTGGCCGAAGCAACAAACTTTGCTGCTTGCTCAGAAAAGCCACCCTCAATTGCACGCTGCTTGACAACATCCATGCAGTCAATTTGAACATTTCTGGTCTGTCGTGAAGGTACAGACCCTTGTTCTGAGAGATTACATCTCTTGTGTCTGGAAGAGGGATTGGACTGCAGACCAGAAGGTCCAGCAGATCCGTAAACCATGATCGGCCTGGCCAATAAGGAGCGATCAGTAGTACTTGGCACATCCCCTCTCTTATCTTTGCCAGAACTTTCGGGATGAGAATTGTTGGAGGATACGCATACGCGTACATTCCCTTCCAACTTATCGCCAGTGCATCTACTGCTAGAGCTAACGGGTCCGGGATCGGTGACACGTACGTGACCATCTTTGCGTTTTTCTTCATTGCAAATAGGTCGACATTTGGCTTGCCCCATTGTTTGAATAGAACCTCCGCTACCACTTGGTTGAGCTGCCATTCCGTCGGACGACAAACCGTCCTTCGACTGAGAGCATCCGCTAAGATGTTCAATCTTCCTGGAATGTGTGCTGCCCGAAGAATAATATTCCTCTCTTGGCACCACAGCAGAAGGTTCCAAACCATCATACACAACTCCGGTGATCTTGTCCCGCCCTGGCGGTTCAAATAAGACACCACTGTTGAGTTGTCTGTCCTTACTAGGACAATTTTGTCTTGAACTAGACTCTCGAACTTCTGCAGTGCTAATACCACCGCTAATAGCTCAAGCACATTGATATGTTTCTGCCCCTGACACTGACTGATTGGCCAATACCGCTCCCCAACCTGTCAATGATGCATCCGTGAATATGGACATCTGAGGTTGAGGAGGTTGTAGAGGAACACCTCGCAGGAGATTCTGTTCCGACAACCACCACTGAAGGTGGAATATCAATGGTTCTTTTACTGGTATTCTCAGAGATAACGGATCTGTTCTCTGTGACCAGAACGACATCAAATACATCTGAATCGGCCTGCGCCTGAGCGCCGCATATGGCACCACCTTCTCCAGAGATACTAGTAAACCGAGTATTCTGAGAAATTGACGCGCCGTCAGATAGGCTCCTAGAGAAACTGACTCCAATACTGCAATCAGGCTTCTGACTCTGCTTTCCGCCGGAAAAGCTACGCCGTCCCTGAGATTGAAAAAAAAAAATTCCCAGATAAACAAACTCCTGGGATGGAGTCAGTTCTGATTTCTCTAGATTCACAATCCATCCTAGCTTCTTCAATAAGTCTAGGACTACCTTCAGATTGCTGCGCAGAGTGACCAGTCGTCTATGTAAGTGTGAACAGCTATGTTTCTCCTGCGAAGTAAAGAAGTCATGGCGAGAACCACCTTGGTGAAGACCCTCGGAGCCGTGGTCAGGCCGAATGGAAGAGCATTGAATTCCCAAACATTGTCTTGGAATGCAAACCGCAGGTACTTCTGAAAGGGAATTGACATTGAAATATGAAAATAAGCATCCTTCAGATCTATTGATACCGCCCACATGCCTTTCCTGAGCCCTGTCATCACCGCTGCTACCGTCTCCATCTGAAACCTGGGAGAAAGAATAAATTTGTGCAACGGTTTGAGATTGAGAATTGGTCTCCACCCTCCGGTACGCTTCGGAACTAGGAACATAATCGAATAGAAGCCCAGTGATGACTGATCGGCGACCAGGTGAATCGCCTTCTTCTGACGAAGCGATTCTATCTCTGACTGAATGGCAACTAGACGGTCTAATTCCCTTGGAATAGGAGTCCATATTGGAGTCGAGGTTAACGGAACTAACGATTGATGGATGAGCCAGTCCGGATCGTAGCCGTTTCTTATCCACTGACAGACTAAATAGTCGCGCACGACCTGTTCCCATTGGCTTAGGAATAGCTGAAGTCTGCCTCCGACGGAAGGAATCTGCACACAGTTGTCGGTCGAGATTAGCCGACAAGACGCTACATCGCTTGGGTGAAGATTCTCGACTCCATTTGTTTCCAAAGCCGCCGGTATTGATTCCGCCGGAAACCCGTCAGGAACGAGCCCCTCGGCCGCCCCGCGGCTTCTTGTGGTATGACGGTCCGGAACCGCCGCCACGACTATCCTTACGGTAGCCGCCACGGCCCGAACCGCCACCCTTCCTGTCGTCCTCATACGGCCTCTTACTAGAGGGCTTGTATGTGGACGAACGGCCAGGCCCTTGTGCTCCGGATGGCCTATGGGCATCACGGGCAGAAGGATGGAAGGGCGATCTAGGACGCTGCCTCTGCTGCTCCTGTCTGTGTTGACGGTAGGACTGTTGCGGCTGAGTCCTCTTGGTCGACTTCCACGACTTGCCGACCACCTCTTGCTCCGCCACCATCGATGCAACTTTAGAAAGCGCTTGTCGTGCCGAGCCGCCGAACAAGCCTGGACCTATGAAAGGCGCAGAAGATAACGCTGCCCTCATTTCCGGTCCTGGTTCCACACAATCGAGAACCATTCTCCGTCACTCTGCTAAAGTTCTTGTGATCACCCTGGCCAGGCAATCCTGAGACAGGCGCATGGTGTCCCGAACAACTCCGGGAGCAGCCTCTGGCACCTGTCCGCCTTCCGCCGTGCAGTCCAGCATACCCTGCAAGACGGTACACCCGTGCGACAGCGCAGCCATGGCTGCCCTAGCCGCATCCTCAATGAGCGTGAGCTCATTAAACGGGTCTTTGTTGGTCTGAGAAACCAAGGGACGTGACCGCCCCTTGGCCTTCCCAGCCAACGGCCTATTCAGCGCCTCACGTTCCGCAACGGAAAGCCGTGGAACTCTGGCGTACTGATGATAGGCCTGCTCCGGAAAACGGACCCTACTCCTTATCCCCTTCGGGGCCTTGGGCAACGCATAGTCTGGCTGAACCAGACGATATGCCGCAACTTCCAACATGTCAGAAGTCTGCGTGTCCAAGGGGAGTGTAGGCATGGCCGAAGAGCCACTGGACAGAGCGCTAGCCGCACGCTCTGACATCCGCTCCATCGCCGGATCGCGCTGAGATCCTAGATCCGATGCCAACCCGAGATGATTGGTCATCCATCCAAGGACCTGCACCCATTCAGCTTCGGCGCAGAAAGCGGAATCGTCCATTAAAGAACTCCCGTTTTCATCCTCCCTCTCTCCCTTAGATGAGAGGGCCCCCGACGATCCTTGCTGAACGCTACGATAAACGTCTCTGCCAGGACAGAGCGCATCCATAGCGCGACTACCAGCGGCACCAGTATCCAACGAATCACCGGATACGGATTCTCCGCAGTCCATCGGCTCCAACACGGGATCCGGGACTACGACCGCCTCAACCACGGCTGGCACTGTCACTCCGATAGGAGCCGCGCCTAACGCCGTCGGAACCGCAAACCACGGCTCCGCCGGCATATCCGGTTGCACAAATGACGGATGAAAAATGCCCGACGGAACGTCGACATCACCATCCGCCTGGCAAACCCGTACAAATCCCGAGGGAGACCCCTGGGACGTACTAGGCATTGCCGACATAGAAAGATCCGGCATGCCGGAGTCTTCCATCAACAGGAATTCTTCCTCCTCTACCGACGGCTCTTGAGCCGAGGACAGAGAAGGGTCAGGTGCATGACCCTCAGCAGAACTAGCCGGACCACCTAATGGTTGCCCTGCACCAGCTTGCCTCACCGGGCCCGTGGACTGTAATGAATCAAACATGGCCTTGAACTGGGCCGCCCATACGCCCAGTGCTGAATCCATCCTCTCATTCAGCCGACCTTCCAGTCCAACCAACGACGCTTGCTGCCGCTTCACTGCCTTATCCTTCTCTATACGCTCCAGCCTCGCCCGTCGATCCCCGTCAAACTCAGCCACCATTGCCGACGACCACTTGGCGCACACATCACACGGGCTTCCGACCTTACACTTCGCACACGC
Organism: Chaetoderma sp. LZ-2023a; assembly: GCA_034401795.1. NCBI lineage: Eukaryota > Metazoa > Mollusca > Caudofoveata > Chaetodermatida > Chaetodermatidae > Chaetoderma > Chaetoderma sp. LZ-2023a. The sequence continues at coordinate 47,085,281 of CM067367.1, forward strand.
CACACAGTGATGACCAAGATACTTCTGGCACAACGTATCCGGGTTCTTCGGTTTCTGCGAACACAGAGAAGAATTAAAACGCTGCACATGACAAGTGATGACGAGCAATACCCACAATAGACTTGATAGTTAAGATTTCTTAAACACATTAACTTTCTCTTAAATTAATGATAACAAGTCTTAGGCAGGAAATATTTGAAACTTTTTTGAGTGAAATTTTTTAAAAAAACACAACTTAGCCTTTAACTAACGTTAAATAACCAAGAATAAATCGCCGATCACTACAAACACCCTCGACAACTAAGCGAGAGCTAAAATCGGCGACAACAGAGTGCCTGGATACACCAAGCCAAGAACGACATAATTCATGGGCGCCGCCATCTTGGCTAAGGACGCATCCATCTTAGAGGAACCGAGTCGCAAGAGAAATTTAACCGAGTACCCGAATTAAAACTAAAAGTCAACGGGTACAGAAGCGACTCCAACAATGGCTAACATTATAAAAAATGTGCCAATTTAAGGAAATTTCAAACAGTCATTATGGCACGAATGTATAAATTCTAGATTGATACAACCTGCCCCTGTGATGATTTCCCAAGTTCCTCCATGAATCCAGCGATGTAATCGACTAACACAACTGATTAACTGCTTAAATTGCAAAATTTGAGCACTCTAAAAAACACGACTTTGAAAAAGCGCAAAATAGACGAATCTGACTGTGATTGGGAATTGACTCGGTACCAGCGGCTATGGTATTCCTGGACACAGTATGGGCAGGACCAGGAGAGTGCGGAGTTTTAATTGTTTATTTTGAGCTAGACTAGATAATAGACATTATCATAATAGTACATCTGGTAAGTATTATTCGAAGTAGAATAGAATAAACGAAATCTAGGATTTCTTTTTTCACGAGAGAGTTGATACTTACCTCCCTAATACTTTTGATATTGCTAAATATTGGCTCTCACTCAATAAACACTCAGATTAAAACAGTTAGGTGCCCCTACTGGGCAGGGAGTCAGAGCGTAGTCTGGCGGATGCCAGCCCCACCACCGCGCATGCGCAGACTAGCACTTCCTCTGACTAGATTATTGGCTGACACACATGCAACTATTAAGAGCCTGAAGACCGAGCCTCTGTGGGGTGGAGAGGCCGGGTCCGTATCTAGGGAGGTAAGTATCAACTCTCTCGTGTAAAAAGAAATCCTAGATTTCGTTTATTTCACTTCAAGAGTATACTTACCTCCCTAATACTTTTGATATTGCCAGAATTCGAAAGTGAATCTGGCGGGAGGGAGGCGAGGTCAAAAGACCAGCTCATCCCAATACGCTTTTCTGCGTTTAAGGCACTTAAACTTCTGAAACTGTAAGAAAAAACAGTCAGGATTTGACTAACCATCGGATAACACCACCGATGTATGAGAGATGACCGAATGTCATATGCGCTCCCCCCCCCCCCTCCTTCCTGGGAGGAAGAGTCGACTGACCTCAATGTCCTATACGCTCTCTACGTACAAGTGCCATGTACTACAGGACAGAGACGAAAAAGCTCCATTTTCGTAACTCTCAACAATGAACCACACAAATACACAAACCATCACCATAATAATAACGGGTAACGTGACAATACAATCAACAACGGACAACACATGAACAAGACTGACCTTGTTGAAATGGCTGCTGACATCATCTTCCCATTGGTAAAGACTGATGCAGGCCCAAAAAAGTGGGTGTTTCCATAAATTAATTGTGAAATATATAAGTAATGAGGAAAAACCTCCTCAAAAAATATAAACCGAGTTATTTTTTCAAAACCGACAAGGCGAGAGGATTAGAGGTGTCACGGAGATAATGGTCTGTAAAACTTGACTCACAGTGCCACTGAGCCACCGACATAATATCATCCACAGGGACCCCATTAAATAGGGCAGTGGATGTCACTACGCCGCGGACACTGTGAGCCTTGGCCACGTCAACCTGCTTCCCGGTGGCGGATTTATGGCAAAACTGAATGCATTCTACAATCCACCTGGAAATGGTGTCCTTAGAAGCCCTGCCATGGGGTTCAATATATGACAACCATAACGCTGACTGATCGGTGCGCCACTCCGCCGTACGTTGCTTGTACCGGCAAAGCGCCCGGACAGGACACCATGCCTTAGAATTAGGATCATATCTAGTTAAAGCAGGCAAAATAATAGGTTGACCTGGATATTTCAACGACTGATTTTTAGCCAAGAAATTAATCCTAGGTAGCAGCTTAAGGCCTTCCCCTGAAACCACAAAACGGTCATCCTCGGCTGATAAGGCATGAATTTCACTCCTACGCCTAGCCGAGGCCGCAGCAATTAAAAACACAGTCTTCAGTGTTAATAGTTTCATAGAAATGGAACTAAGTGGTTCAAAAGGCTTATCACCTAGTACTTGAAGCACTAGCGATAAACTCCAAGACGGAATCACCGGTGGATTCCTTGGTCTTAGATTGCCCATGCCTTTAATTAATACATTTAATGTATTTACTTCATCACTTCCCCTCTTAGCCAAGCAAGGAATAACAGACATTAATGCTGACTTATAACCAGCAATAGAGTTAGGCTTGAGGCTATAGGCATCATAGAGGTGACAGAGGAAATCAGCTACTACTTGAATAGATGAATCCATTGGATCAATACATCTTTTTGAGCACCATTCTGCAAATCTGTTGATTTTATAATTATATGCTCTGGAGGTTGACCCCCTCCTGGCTTTGGCCATAAACATGGCTGCTTGCTCAGAAAAGCCCTCCTTAATTCTAGATTCCTTGACAACATACACGCAGTCAATCTGAACATTGACGGATTGTTGTGAAGGACCTTGCCCTGGAAGATAATATCGTCCATCAGAGGCAGAGGAACCGGATTGCAGACCAGAAGGTCCAGCAGATCCGTATACCATGATCGGCTTGGCCAATCCGGGGCGATCAGAAGCACTTGGCATTCCTCTTGTCTGATTTTCTGAAGAATTTTTGGAATCAGGATTGCTGGAGGGAATGCGTATGCATACATTCTCCCCCAGCTGATAGCTAACGCATTTGTTGCGAAAGCGCTTGGATCCGGAATCGGAGAGACGTACGTCGTCATCTTCGCATTCTTCTTCGTTGCGAACAAATCGATGTTGGGTTTCCCCCAATGGTCGAACAGACGAACCGCCACACATTGATTTAGTTGCCATTCCGTGGGTAAAACACTCATCCTTCGGCTCAATGAGTCTGCTAGCAGGTTTAACCTTCCCGGAATATGAACTGCTTTCAAGGTAATCTGGTGATCCAGACACCAACAAAGCAGTCTCCATGTCATCATACAGAGACTGGGCGACTTCGTTCCGCCCTGGCGGTTTATGTAAGTCACAACTGTTGAGTTGTCTGAACGAATAAGAACAATCTTGCCCTGAACTTTCTGTAAGAAATGTTCCAGGCCCAGGACTACTGCTCTTAGCACCAGTAGATTTATATGTTCCTTTGACTGTTCCGGATTCCAAAGCCCTGATATCGTGGACTCCTCCAGGCAAGCCCCCCAGCCCTCCATCGATGCATCTGTATACACAGTCACCTGAGGGTGGGGAGGGGTCAGCATAACCCCCACCAAGAGATTCTCTGTGAACAACCACCATTGCAGGTGGTGAACCAGAGGCGCCAACACTGACACGTTCGAGTCCAGCGAACCTGTACTCTGGGTCCATTGTGTCATGAGAAACAACTGGATCGGCCGCCTGCGTAAGGCGGCCTGAGGAATGACTGGTTCCAAAGAAACCATCACCCCAGCATTCTCAAGTAAACCCGTGCCAGGACATGACGACTGTCGCACACTGACTGAATTAACGAGATGAGTTTTTGCACTCTCTCCTGAGTGGGATAAACATATCCCGTCTCCAGATCGAAGAACATTCCCAGGTAAACAAACCTCTGGGATGGAGTCAGCTCTGATTTCGGAAAATTTATCATCCAGCCCAAATCCGAGAGAGTTTTCAAAACAATCACCAGATTGGCCGATAAAGCTTCCTTGCCGTGTGCCTTTAACAGCCAGTCGTCTATGTACGTGTGGACTGCTATGCTTCTCCTGCGGAGGTATGCTGTGATCGCAAGAACCACACGGGTGAAAACCCGAGGAGCCGTGGAAATTCTGAAGGGCAACACCCTGAATTCCCACTGTCTGCCCTGGAATGCAAATCTCAGGAAGCGACAGAAACTCCCGTGGATGGGGATGTGGAAATAAGCGTCCTTCAAATCTATCGACGCCGTCCACATCCCCCTCTCCAACCCCGCCAACACCGAGCGCACCGTTTCCATCTTGAAACTGGGCGTCTCGATGAACTTGTTCAATGGCTTGAGGTTGAGAATCGGTCTCCACCCTCCGGTGCGTTTTGTTACTAAGAACAGGGTTGAATAGAAGCCCGGACACCTTTGTGCCGGCTGAATAGCTCCCTTTTGTATGAGGGAATCTATCTCCTCCTCGATACACAACCTTTGCTCTGGATCTCTCGGAATGGGAGTCCAGACTGGCACTAGAGACAGTCGCGACGGCGGCCCTGTCATCCACTCTGGATGATACCCGACGGAAAGCCATCGCAAGACTAAACGGTCCTGAGTTAACCGTTCCCACTCCTGCATGTGGTCGGCTAGCCGGCCTCCCACCGGTCCACCTAGGGACAGAGGTGGACACGAGGCATGCAAGAGCGGCACTGTCCCCGTCGCCATAAACACCGGAGTGGTTCTTACCGCGGTAACCGTCCCGACAGGACCGATAACCACGCCCAGATCCTCGCGCTCCCCGCCCCGCCCCGCGCGCACCTAGGTGCGCGGGCGGCTGCCTGGCTGACGGCGCCTGAGGAACCTGCGCCCCCCTCGCTGCTGGCCGAATCGCACGCGGCCGAGGCCGACGCTGCGACGGTGGATGGCCTCTGACTTGGCCAGCACCACCTCGAGCCTGCAGGGGACGATACGCAGGGGCCGCGGCGCGAACGTTAGCACGACGCAGCACCTCAAACTGCTCGCGCAGCGCCCTCTGGTTATTCACCAGGGTGACCGTCTCCTGGAGGTGTCGATATCCCTCACCTCCAAAAAGACCAGGACCCGTCATAGGCGTACGCAGTAGCCTATTGTACAGGTCCTGAGACGGGCACAGATTGTCCAGGGCAAACGTGCGTCTTGCCCGGACACTCCTGGTCACCGCCCGAGTCATACAGTCCAGCGCCAGGTTAATACCATCCTGGATGGCTCGCTGGACCGTGACCGGACTTGGCTGGCGCGATGCGGATGCCGTTACTACCCCCTGTAACAGCTGGGAGACGTGGGACAGAGCGGCAATCGAAGCCCTCCCACTCTCCTCCGCATCACGCAACGCGGTATTCGCCGAACGCAACTCGTTCGAGCACAAGACCCCCGTGTCAGAACGGGAGCCTGGCCGCGCATCCTCACCCAAAGCCGCGCGGTCATCCACGCTGGGCTTGGGTACCACACCGTACCGCTGGTAATCCAGGGGCACGATGCGACAACGCCTGGCCACCTCGCGAGGGGCCTTCGCGAGACGTCCACCCGACTTAATGGACGACTCCGCCGCCTCGAACATGTCAACGACATGCTCCGCCAGCGGCAGAGAAGGCATAGCGTTAGCAGTCGGTTTCCCAGCTAACCACGGCCTGTGGTCACGCTGGCTAGCCGACTGCTCCACGGGCAGATCAGGCCTAACGCTCACCAACCACTGGCAAGCGTCAGACCAATCCTCTTCCGTGGCTAACTGCGAGCGCTCTACAAGACGGGGGCCTTCGTCTTCCTCCTGAGCGCAGGCAGCAGAGCTTGACGGCGGGTACGCTGATACACCTGGCAAGCCAGGGAAAACATGCGGGCCTGACAGCACCGGCATGACAATATCACTGGTTTGACCAGGAGCAGGCGCCGTGGCAGAGCGCGGGGCATATACCGCCCCACCACGGGCCCGGCCAGCACCAGCAACACCGTCGGCAAGCCGAGGTATGCGGTACCGCTGGCCATCAGCAGCGCCCTGGGCCACCACCTGAACCGCGGACTCTACTCCAGGGTGAGTAAAACCGTGGAAGAAGTCGCCTGTATTCCCCGCGAGGGGTGCACAAACGTCTTCATCCATGTCCACGTCGTCAGACGGCGACCCTAGCAGGTAATCCTCATCACCCTGGTCAGAAAGATTAGACCCCGGGTCAGCAAAGAGAGCTAACCCGGGCTGACCAGGAACGGTGCCATAGGAGGTACTGGCCACCGCGGCGTGCGGATACCCCTGGACTGATAAGCAGCCCGCGGGTTCCAGCGACAACCGTCCACGGTCCCCTATCGGCGCGGCAATAAGCCTACTGCCAGGGTCGTGGAACGCCCCCTCTAATGGGGCCACCTCTGAATCATCGAACAACGGAAGCGGTCTAAGGAAAACCGATCCAGAGGCGGGGATTACCTGCTCCGAAGCCGATGATGAGGACAGTAAAGGATTTGGTCCAGGAAGCATGCCACGAAGCAACTCTGGAACCAAATCCTTTATTGTCCTCTTCATCTCTCCCAACATCTCGGTCCGGAAGGCCTCCATATCCACCGCGGACGAGACCTTCCCCTTACCCTTCCTACTTACAACCTCTCGTTTCCGCTTCTTCTTCTTCTCCTCCTCTACCACCTTGTCCGTCGCCTGTAAGCACAAGAATTCGGACATTAACTCGCCCCCCCAGTGCTTACATATGTCACAATTAGCCAAGGGACCACAAGGGCCACATTGAAAGCAAAGATGAGGCAAGAACCTATCATGCAGAAATCGTCCACAGGACGCGCAACCCGGTCCCTGAAACAGGGCAAAGGACGAGGAGTATGAGCAAACTAGTTAAGCTTAGACACTCAAACCAACTCAGAGAAGGAAAACGATCATAAAGATCAATATACATCAGAAACCAGCATTGCAACTTGAATTGCCGATAAATACATAGCTAGGCTGATTATGACGTCATTAATCCCGTGACAGGAAAAAATCGATCCCAACAAAACATCCAAGTGCAAGGACGAATTGTATGCTGAATGGATACGTCGAATACACAACCATCAGATACACATAGATAACTCTTTTCTGGCAAAAATGTTAATTATCTCCCTTTGCTTACTATAATTAACATCACCACATTATCAATAACTAGATACCTGACACTTTGTATAGACAAACCATCCAACGTGACGAACCGGAGTACTCCACCACCTGCACGCCTCTTAACTCTCTCCACCTCATGGGGAAGGAATTGGATCAAGAGGGCAAAGTGAGAAGACCTTTATACTAGGCCTCCAACTCACTGGACATAATTTTTCATTTGGTTAGATAACCTAACAGTGTTAGTAGGAAATGGAACCATGGTGGAGAGAAAACTAACTCTCTGCTGCTGTGATGCCACCATCTAGCGTCATACAGACCTGTGGACATAAACAGAAAGAGAAATTAGCCTTAGGTAGCACCGAGTTGACATAAACCAACTAATCAAGGCGCTTATCACGGTAAACGCGAGTCCCGGAAACACAACACACCGGGAAGAAAAAACTCGCTAATTATACTAGAAGTCACCTGATTTAAAGGGCCTAGGTCCCCCTTTGGCGAAGTGATCCTTCCTGCCATCCTAATCAGTGACTATCACTTCAAAATAACACCACCAAGTTATGTTAAAACAGTTTATAGAGCAAGGAAAAGCTTTTGCACAAAAAAACATGTGTGATCTCTCTGCCAATAATCTAGCAAAGAGGAAGTGCTAGTCTGCGCATGCGCGGTGGTGGGGCTGGCATCCGCCAGACTACGCTCTGACTCCCTGCCCAGTAGGGGCACCTAACTGTTTTAATCTGAGTGTTTATTGAGTGAGAGCCAATATTTAGCAATATCAAAAGTATTAGGGAGGTAAGTATACTCTTGAAGTGAAAATGCTCTATATATGCTTTCTCGCTAAGAGTGACAGAAAGTTAGGAGACTGTATGCACCCTTCCATGACAGATCGGGAATTGGCTAGAAATGCATTGATCGAACAGAAATGTGCACACATTGTCTTTGATATATACATTTTTTGCTATTGCTGAGAAAGTATCTAGGTTTATACCAACTCTGCTGAGATACATGTGGCGATATTGAACGCCATTTGATTCTATGGATGACAATTTGACAAAGATATTGCTGCCTTAATCTATGATCAATATTTAAAAATATTTAGACTCAAAGCTGTTGTAACAACAATTTTCATTCAGATTTGTATAAAATCTGTAGCAACTAGCACTCACAGTCTGCTAATTATTTTGACAATACTTTGCATGAATGCTGTTGCTGTCATAGAGAGCACCTGTTTTCTTTTATTGAGAGCATCAAAAAAGCATCCGCTTTTGTTTCTACGAGAATCCTTAATACTTACCTGCTGTTGCTGTCATAGAGAGCAGCTGTTTTCTTTTATTGAGAGCATCAAAAAAGCATCCGCTTTTGTTTCTACGAGAATTCTTAATACTTACCAGATGTACTATTATGATAATGTCTATTATCTAGTCTAGCTCAAAATAAACAATTAAAACTCCGCACTCTCCTGGTCCTGCCCATACTGTGTCCGGGAATACCATAGCCGCAGGTACCGAGTCAATTCCCAATCACAGTCAGATTCGTCTTATATTTGCCTTGGCAAACTGCGAAAGCAGCTCAGCCTCACCTCAGCGGGGCGGCTGAGGCAGGGCCATAGTACATCTGGTAAGTATTAAGAATTCTCGTAGAAACAAAAGCGGACGCTTTTTTGATTCTACTTCGAATAATACTTACCAGATGTACTATTATGATAAACTCCGGATTTCGACAGCCAGGAAATGCCGGTGGGAGGAGGTGAGGCTCGAACCAGCACTCACCAACCATCCAACAGAGAAGGTTGTGAAGAGACTAAAACCCTGGCATACGCTTGGGTTCTGCTATCTGACTCATAGAGTGCTAAACTTCCATGGTCTAGACCGCGCTCCCCCCCTCTTTTGTCCGCACAAAACCAGAGGGATGTCCATGGGGATGCAACACCCACCAGACCCGTGTCAGCCCCAAGTCTCAGCTAGGGCAGTCCAGTAGAGTGCAAAGAAGCTACTACAACTTCAATCTTTGAAAAAACTATCAGTATATCGATTAGATTTTCAAATTGGAATGAGTCTCATGTCTGTATGAGAGGATAAATATACTCTTGTACCAGACTATTCACTTACTCAGTCTGGTATTTCGACTGGAAGTAAACATATTTATAGTCACTTAATTAATGTAAACACTCACCATTTTTGAGTGGTCGATCTGTTCTTGATCATCACAGGAGCTAGGCCCAATCCACGGTCGTACTCAGTCATGTGCATAGCGCTTGGTCAGTGTAGGCGGAAGACTTTTGTGATGTGTGCTAAGTAGTGGTCGGACGTGGCTTAGTTTAGGTTCGACAGATTGGCGACGGCTACTGGATTAAGTGTGCTGGAGATGTCGCGAAGGTAGAAATCAGTGAATGACGACTTGGCATGCCATTGTGCTACAGACATCACCTGCTCTAAGGAGACACCCTTATAAAGGGCCGATGATGCTGCTAGTGCTCGGACCTCATGGGCATTCGCACGATCAATCTGCTTTCCTGTAGCGATCTTGTGCGACATCTGAATAGCGTCAACTATCCAACGAGAAATAGTATCTTTCGAAGCACGTAAATGGGGAGCTTTGAGACATAACCACAGAGATTTCGGGTCGTCTCTCCACTCAGAAGTACGTTTCTTATACATCTTCAGACATCTGACAGGACACCAAGCACAAGAATTTGGGTCATGTCTAGTTAAACTTGGCAAATTGATCGGCTGTCCTGGATATTTAAGTGACTGATTCTTTGCCAGGAAACAAAGACGTGGACGTAATCTTAAACCTTCACCCGTGACGACAAAACGGTCTTGTTCGGCAGAAAGCGCATGAATCTCGCTTCTCCTTCTCGCCGACGCTGCTGCAACCAAGAAAACTGATTTAATAGTTAACAGTTTAATATCAATAGATCTAATCGGTTCAAAGGGAGCATGCCCTAAAACCTGTAGAACAAGAGATAGATTCCATGATGGGATAGGAATTGGCTGTCTGGGTCGCAGATTGCTCATTCCTTTGATAACTTCATTCAAGGTGTCATTCTCCACTCCCTCAATGGTGAGACTAGGAATGACCGAAGCTAATGCAGACTTATATGCTGCTAGGGTAGAAGGTACAAGTTTGTCAACTTCGTATAAATGACAGATAAAATCTGCTACGTGTTGAACAGATGCAGAAAAGGGATCAATATCTCCTCTCTCACACCACTGTGCAAATTTGTTGATTCTATAATTATATGTCTTTGTGGTTGAAACTCTTCTGGCTGAAGCAACAAACTTCGCTGCTTGCTCAGAAAAGCCACCCTCAATTGCACGCTGCTTGACAACATCCATGCAGTCAATTTGAACATTTCTGGTCTGTCGTGAAGGTACAGACCCTTGTTCTGAGAGATTACATCTCTTGTGTCTGGAAGAGGGATTGGACTGCAGACCAGAAGGTCCAGCAGATCCGTAAACCATGATCGGCCTGGCCAATAAGGGGTGATCAGTAGCACTTGGCACATCCCCTCTCTTATTTTTTCCAGAACTTTCGGGATGAGAATTGTTGGAGGATACGCATACGCGTACATTCCCTTCCAACTTATCGCCAGTGCGTCTACTGCTAGAGCTAACGGGTCCGGGATCGGTGACACGTAAGTGACCATCTTTGCGTTTTGATTCATCGCAAATAGGTCGACATTTGGCTTGCCCCATTGTTTGAATAGAACCTCCGCTACCACTTGGTTGAGCTGCCATTCCGTCGGACGACAAATCGTCCTTCGACTGAGAGCATCCGCTAAGATGTTCAATCTTCCTGGAATGTGTGCTGCCCGAAGAATAATATTCCTCTCTTGGCACCACAGCAGAAGGTTCCAAACCATCATACACAACTCCGGTGATCTCGTCCCGCCTTGGCGGTTTAAATAAGACACCACTGTTGAGTTGTCTGTCCTTACTAGGACAATCTTGTCTTGAATTAGACTCTCGAACTTCTGCAGTGCAAATACCACCGCTAATAGCTCGAGCACATTGATATGTTTCTGCGCATTGGTCCGATCCCATTCCCCTGACACTGACTGATTGTCCAATACCGCTCCCCAACCTGTCAATGATGCATCCGTGAATATGGACATCTGAGGTTGAGGAGGTTGTAGAGGAACGCCTCGCAGGAGATTCTGTTCCGATAACCACCACTGAAGGTGGAATATAAATGGTTCTTTTACTGGTATTCTCAGAGATAACGGATCTGTTCTCTGTGACCAGAACGACATCAAATACATCTGAATCGGCCTGCACCTGAGTGCCGCATATGGCACCACCTTCTCCAGAGATACTAGCAAACCCAGTATTCTGAGAAATTGACGCGCCGTCAGATAGGCTCCTAGAGAAACCGACTCCAACACTGCAATCAGGCTTCTGACTCTGCTCTCCGCCGGAAAAGCTACGCCGTCCCTGAGATTGAAAAAAAAAACTGGAGTCAGTTCTGATTTCTCTAGATTCACAATCCATCCTAGCTTCTTTAACAAGTCTAGGACTACTTTCAGATTGCTGCGCAGAGTGACTGGATTCCCCGCCTTTAGCAGCCAGTCGTCTATATAAGTGTGAACAGCTATGTTTCTCCTGCGAAGTAAAGAAGTCATGGCGAGAACCACCTTGGTGAAGACCCTCGGAGCCGTGGTCAGGCCGAAGGGAAGAGCATTGAATTCCCAAACATTGTCTTGGAATGCAAACCGCAGGTACTTCTGAAAGGGAATTGACATTGGAATATGAAAATAAGCATCCTTCAGATCTATCGACACTGCCCACATGCCTTTCCTCAGCCCTGTCATTACCGCTGCTACCGTCTCCATCTGAAATCTGGGAGAAAGAATAAATTTGTTCAACGGTTTGAGATTGAGAATTGGTCTCCACCCCCCGGTACGCTTCGGAACTAGGAACATGATCGAATAGAAGCCCAGTGACGACTGATCGGTGACTAGGTGAATCGCCTTCTTCTGACGAAGCGATTCTATTTCTGACTGAATGGCGACTAGACGGTCTAATTCCCTTGAATAGGAGTCCATATTGGAGTCGATGTTAACGGAACTAACGATTGATGGATGAGCCAGTCCGGATCGTAGCCGTTTCTTATCCACTGACAGACTAAACAGTCGCGCACGACCTGTTCCCATTGGTTTAGGAATTGCTGAAGTCTGCCTCCGACGGACGGAATCTGCACACAGTTGTCGGTCGAGATTAGCCGACAAGACGCTAAATCGCTTGGGTGAAGATTCTCGACTCCATTTGTTTCCAAAGCCGCCGGTATTGATTCCGCCGGAAACCCGTCAGGAACGAGCCCCTCGGCTGTCCCGCGGCTTCTTGTGGTATGACGGTCCGGAACCGCCGCCACGACTATCCTTACGGTAGCCGCCACGGCCCGAACCGCCACCCTTCCTGTCGTCCTCATACGGCCTCTTACTAGAGGGCTTGTATGTGGACGAACGGCCAGGCCCTTGTGCTCCGGATGGCCTATGGGCATCACGGGCAGAAGGACGGAAGGGCGATCTAGGACGCTGTCTCTGCTGCTCCTGCCTATGCTGACGGTAGGACTGTTGCGGCTGAGTCCTCTTGGTCGACTTTCACGACTTGCCGACCACTTCTTGCTCCGCCACCATTGACGCAACCTTAGAGAGCGCTTGTCGTGCCGAGCCGCCGAACAAGCCTGGACCTATGAAAGGCGCAGAAGACAACGCAGCCCTCATTTCTGGTCCTGGTTCCACACAATCGAGAACCATTCTCCGTCGCTCTGCCAAAGTTCTCGTGATTACCCTGGCCAGGCAATCCTGAGACAGGCGCATGGTGTCCCGAACAACTCCGGGAGCAGCCTCTGGCACCTGTCCGCCTTCCGCCGTGCAGTCCAGCATACCCTGCAAGACGGTACACCCGTGCGACAGCGTAGCCATGGCTGCCCTAGCCGCATCCTCAATGAGCGTGAGCTCATTGAACGGGTCTTTGTTGGTCTGAGAAACCAAAGGACGTGACCGCCCCTTGGCCTTCCCAGCCAACGGCCTATTCAGCGCCTCACGTTCCACAACGGAAAGCCGTGGAACCCTGGCGTACTGATGATAAGCCTGCTCCGGAAACCGGACCCTACTCCTTATCCCCTTCGGGGCCTTGGGCAACGCATAGTCTGGCTGAACCAGACGGTATGCCGCAACTTCCAACATGTCAGAAGTCTGCGTGTCCAACGGGAGTGTAGGCATGGCAGAAGAGCCACTGGACAGAGCGCTAGCCGCACGCTCTGACATCCGTTCCATCGCCGGATCGCGCTGAGATCCTAGATCAGATGCCAACCCGAGACATCCAAGAACCTGCACCCATTCAGCTTCGGTTCAGAAAGCGGAATCGTCCATCAAAGAACTCCCGTTTTCATCCTCCCTCTCTCCCTTAGATGAGAGGGCCACCGACGATCCTTGCTGAACGCTACGATATACGTCTCTGCCAGGACAGAGCGCATCCATAGCGCGACTACCAGCGGCACCAGTATCCAACGAATCGCCAGATACGGATTCGCCGCAGTCCATCGGCTCCAACACGGGATCCGGGACTCCGACGGCCTCAATTACGGCTGGCACTGTCACTCCGATAGGAGCCGCACCTAACGCCGCCGGGATAGCCGCAGGAACCGCAAACCACGGCTCCGCCGGCATATCCGGTTGCACAAATCGCGGATGAAAAATGCCCGACGGAACGTCGACATCACCATCCGCCTGGCAAACCCGTACAAATCCCGAGGGCGACCCCTGGGACGTACTAGGCATCGCCGTCATTGAAAGATCCGGCATGGCGGAATCTTCCATCAGCAGCAAATCTTCCTCCTCTACCGACGGCTCATGAGCCGAGGACAGAGAAGGGGCAGGTGCATGACCCTCAGCAGAACTAGCCAGACCACCTAATGGTTGTCCTGCATCAGCTTGCCTCACCGGGACCGTGGACTGCAACGAGTCAAACATAGCCTTGAACTGGGCCGCCCATACGCCCAGTGCTGAATCCATCCTCTCATTTAGCCGACCTTCCAGTCCCAGCAACGAAACCTGCTGCAGCTTCACTGCCTTGTCCTTCTCGATACGCTCCAGCCTCGCCCGTCGATCCTTGTCAAACTCCGCCACCAATGCCGACGACCACTTGATGCACACATCACAAGGGCTCCCGACCTTACACTTAGCGCACGCCACACAGTGATGACCCAGATACTTCCGTTTCATGAACCTGTTGCACTTTCGGCACAACGTGTCCGAGTTCTTCGGTTTCTGCGAACACAGAGAAGAATTAAAACGCTGCACATGACAACCAATGACGAGCAATAGACTTGCTAGTTAAGATTTCCTAAACACATTAACTTTCTCTCAATTTAATGATAACAAGTCTTAGGCAGGAAATATTTGAAACTTTTTTGAGTGAAATTTTTTTTCAAAAACACAACTCAGCCTTTAACTAACGTTAAATAACCAAGAATAACTCGCCGATCACTACAAACACCCTCGACAACGAAGCGAGAGCTAAAATCGGCGACAACAGAGTGCCTGGATACACCAAGCCAAGAACGACATAATTCATGGGCGCCGCCATCTTGGCTAAGGGCGCATCCATCTTAGAGGAACCGAGTCGCAAGAGAAAATTAACCGAGTACCCGAATTAAAACTAAAAGTCAACGGGTACAGAAGCGACTCCAACAATGGCTATCATTATAAAACACTGTGCCAATTTAAGGAAATTTCAAACAGTAATTATGGCACGAATGTATAAATTCTAGATTGATACAACCTGCCCCTGTGATGATTTCCCCAGTTCCTCCATGAATCCAACGATGGTTTTCCGAAAAAAACACGCTAAAACTGCTTATTCAATTAATAAGAGAGCACTAAATACACGCGACTTTCAACAAGCGCAAAATAGACGAATCTGACTGTGATTGGGAATTGACTCGGTACCTGCGGCTATGGTATTCCCGGACACAGTATGGGCAGGACCAGGAGAGTGCGGAGTTTTAATTGTTTATTTTGAGCTAGACTAGATAATAGACATTATCATAATAGTACATCTGGTAAGTATTATTCGAAGTAGAAACAACTTTCACACACATTATTATCAAAGCATACAATGGCTACAGGAAATTGATACAGTTGCGTTGAACTATATTGAACATATGTGCTGTTGAGAATCTTGCCGTGAATAGGTCCTATGTGCTTACATCTCAAGAGCTGGCTGACAAATCACCAGTTGCACATGCAGACAGGATTTTTTGTTTTAGAAAACCTGGTATATACAAACAATACTCAACAAATATTGCATACAACAATTACAAAGAAAGTTGAGTCAGGGCATTGCATGCAAGGTACATTACACAAAAATCAATAGGCATCTCATATCTCGTGAAGATGTTTCTCTATTTAATGCGACACAAAAACTTTAATTTACTTTAGGCAAAGCTTTACCTTGAAAACTGAACAGCCTGGAGGTTCCTCATCAACAGATCGTGGCAACTCCACTATGAATAGGTTGGTCAGGTTAGAGACATCGAGTTCACTGAATACTGGCTTCTTATCTGCAGCATCTTTCTCATTAGCCAGGAACCAGGCCAGGTGCTTCAACATTTCTGCTCGTATCCTGATAAAATACAAGTACAAACCCTTTCATGCCACAATATATTCTTTAACCCTTTAACACTCATATCAGCCAAAAACGGCTTCTGTAGTGTGTTTTGAGCAAATGTCCAATTGCAGACCAAGAGAAGACTATTTTTGACAATTTACCACTGGAATGACTGGCTCGATAACTGAGCCAGTCATTTCAGTGATAAATTTTCAAAAATAGTCTTCTCTTGATCTGCAAATGGACATTTGCTTAAAGAGAATTTTAATTTTCTTTTAGAAATTTGAGGGTTAAAGGGTTAAATGTCCTGTGTGTAGCTAAGAAATTTTCATAATTTTCATATTTTGCGTAAATTTGACCAAAACAGATTTACCTTTAAATAAATGAAATCAAGTTTCCGCTATTGGTGCCTATACCAGTCGAGGATGGGCAAAGCATTTCAAATGTGGTACATGTATCTGACAACACTATATGATTATTGATTACATTTCAATATGTCTTGACAGGCTTTTCCAGATTTTCCAACACCTGATGACTGGGCAATCTGCCAATCTTTAAAATAACTTAAACGTATATTACTGATGACGTATTTCACCACATAAATAAGACAACTAACAGCTAAGGGAGAGCACTCTTCGAGGAAAATTTATTGTATGAGTGCCATTGGTAAAGGAAGGGCCATCCTAGGCTGGTACATTGGAATGGGACAAAGGAGCGGTCCAATCTGTCACTCAAGTATCTGACATCATAATCAAATATGCCACATCAACACGCTAGTTGACTTCACAATCAAAATGGTGTATAACTACATCATGAAAATCAAAAAGTTTGTCACAAAAGTTTACGAATATCATGCCTTTGCCTTTGAATAATATACAATTAAAAAACATTCTTTTGAATATATTGAATCAAAGTTGACTTGGAAATGTTGCAGCAACAATTTCCAGTCAAATAAGTTTCAAAATACTCAACAGTTTACTCAACGGTTTACCTGCTTAGTTAACTTGAAATTTAGATTCTGGGAATTCAGGTCTCAAAGCTTCAAAGCGATTCCAGCGCGCATAAAAAAGTGGGTGGAGCCGAGCTAGAAATTGGCAGTGCATAGCTAGAAATGGATTCCTCTATTCCATAGTCCCACACAACTTTATTTTATATATCAGTTCACCTTTTAACCCTTGAATTTGTTAACAAAAATCTCAATTTTCTCAAAGAAAATATCTATTTGCAGACCAACAAAGACCATTTTTTAAAATTTACCACTGGAATGACTGGCTCGATTATCGAGCCAGTCATTCCAATGGTAAATTTTCAAAAATATTCTTCCCTTGATCTGCAAAATGGACATTTCTCAAGACCACTGTGGAAGCAGTTTTTGTCTGATAGGAGGATTAAACGGTTAAAGCAAGAAAACACAACTCCGGCAGAATTATTTTTTTCAACTGCTGTTATCTCCCTCCCTTACCATCATGTGACCTGAATCAACTATTTAACAACTATCACCATAGTGTTACCATAGCAACAATTCATATATCTAAAGATCTCTGATAATGTATTACCAATGTTATTTTATGAAAATAATTCTTTATCTTCTTTAACGCATTGGATGTAGTTTTGATTTGATTAATTATATAACACTTAAGCTGGTCAAAAACCGTCTCAGCTGTGGTCTTGAGGAATGTCCATTAACAGCCCAAGAGAAGTGTTTTTCAAAATTTATCACTGGATTGCCTGGCTCGATAACTGCGTCAGTCATTACAGTGATACATTTTCAAATATAATCTTCTCTGGGATTGTATGCAAATGTACATTTATGAGAATTAAATTTTTTTTAAATTTGAGAATTAAATGTTTAAATCAGCATGACTCATGAAAGCATTATCAAGGAACAGACTCATTCATATGAGATGAGAGAGTTGCTGGAACAGATTAACCTACATCTAAGCATATCACTAAGAGAAAACAAAAATAATCATCTTGAATTTAATTTTTAGAACGGATGCCATATCCAATTTGGATTGCTAGGTCTCGCCATTCTCCACTTTGCATGGGACTTGACAAAACATGCTAAGCATATTTAAACATACATTAATCAGGATATTTACTTGATATCAGGAGAGAGCATTAGCCTAAGGATACCACGGAATCTCTCCATCAATGGAAGAGTAGCTGATGAGAGTGGCCGATCTGGCTCCAACATCGCCATAGTAGTGCGACCAATCGTACTTAGTAAATCAGCGTAAGCCTGTAACAGATACATCTAATATTGCAGTCAGTGAATTACAAATATTAACTAGAATGTGTAGTCGAAAATCCTCTGGCATTCTTCAACTTTGACATTCTGGTCATCACCACCACCCTACACCATCCCCAACCTGGCGTGGAGCCTAATGCAAACATTGTCTTGCAATCTGCAATCATAAGGGTAACTAACAGATTTGGTTGAATTCCGCCAACTTTGACTTTCTGCCCCAACCTCCACCCTGCCCCCCCCCCCCAACCTGGGGGTGGAGCTTCATGTAAATGTCCTCTTGCAATTTGCAATCACATGGGTAACTCACACAACAAATTTGATTGAATTCCTCCAAATGGTTTTGGAGGATATCTGGACAGATATACAGATGGATGGATGGACAGACAAACAGATGGATGGATGCATAGACAGATGGACAAAAGTGATTGCATTATATCTTCTCTTTGTTCAAAATGCATGGGGATAATCACAATATACCTGTCAAAAAGAATTGGGCCAACATAAATATACGTTAGCCGATTGTCACACTAGATAACCTATCATAGAAGCCACCATATAACTGATGAAATCGCATATTTGAAGACGGTCTATGCGTTGTTGTACAAATTGTTTGCTTTTACTATTTAATAAATATTCTGTTGAATGTTTTGAAACTAATTTGACTGGGCGCTGTTGCTGCCATAGGGCTAAAAATGGAAAGGTCCATTATATGTCGTCTTAATTGCTTATTAGTTAGATGCGCAGAATGGACATTTCCATTTTTAGCCATGCCCCGCCTACCTCTAGCTAAGCTCCACCCACACTTCGATCGTGTTGGGATTGATTGATCCCTGAATGCCCTAACTATCAATTTCCTGAAAACTATACAGGAAAGCTGTTGAATATTTTGTAACTAATTTGACTGACTATGGCAGCAACAGTAAATTAGTTTCAAAATTTTCAACAGTATATTTATCAAATAGTAAAGACATACAATTCGTACAACAGCGCACAGTCCATCTTCAAATATGCGTTCGTGACATACTTATCTACGTCATTCATTATAATGTCATTCTACAGGTCACGTAGTTGATTATGACGTCATATGATGGGTGGATACTCTGGAAAGGTGAATTATGATAAATGCTGATGCATATCTAGGCAACAGAGCTACCCAGTTATTTGAGAGAGAAAGGAGAGAATGGGTGGGGACATTCCCAGCCCTAAAGCCTCTTTCACCCCTATCAATATTGTGACATGAGATGAAAGGGTTAATTGACTGCAAAAACAACAATATTTGCTGACCTATTCGTCTCCGAGTTGCCATTATCACTTCTTTCACGGTAAATTTCCATAAATGGTCAGCACGAGCTTTGAAAGCAATAATAGGTAAAGCAGAACCAAATCTTGGTGAAGGCAGCTTCATTAGATTTGGAGATAGCATCCGGAAACATATTCTCGATAATTGCGATCTCGATCTTATGTCTACTAGTACCGTTACCGAGATCAATATGGTTCAATGATCCCCCATTGGCAAGCTCCTGATCATGTCTGGTGAAGATCAATTCAATCTAACATAAGTTATCAGGAGGAAATATTATTTCCACAAGTACATATGTATACACCCTTGACCGTGGGGACGTTTTTACACATCGATATGATTCCTCTCGTCACCAGGCTCAGGTTGATGAAGATGGACGGATATAATCTTTACTCAAGTATCTGATGTCATAATCAATTACGTCAGTTGTTAGCTGATGTCACAATCATAATGCCATATGGCTCTGTCAGAAAAATCATAAGTGTACGAATTGTATGTCTTTGATGAAATTACTATTTAATAAACATTCTGTGGAATATTTTGAAATTAATTTGACTGGGAGCTGTTGCTGCCAAAGGCAGCAACAGAAACACACCCCCAGTCAAATTAGTTTCAAAATATTCAACAGATTACATGACTGTATAGTTATCTTGAAATTTAGCTTCTGGAATTTCAGGCTTCAAATCGATTCCCACTTGCATAAAGTGGGCGGAGCTTAGCTAGAAATGGATCCCTCCATTATCATCAAACTAATCCTAGAGATCCGTATTTGATTATGCAGAGTACCCTACTAACCTGAAGTACAGGTAAGACAGGTGTAAATGCTGCAATCAATGTGCTCCATAGCTCCTCTCCCATCAACATCTCACTACGCAACAGGTGATTCAGTAAGGATTCACTGAATTCTCGCACCTAAAACAGAACATGTTAGATTGTGCATTAGCTACGGGTGTATGATTTTCAATATGGGATTCAATTACCTATTTAATGGTCACAATTTGTCCAGAAAATCTAAATTTATCCTTTTGCCTACTGCATGTTCATTTGACGGTAGAGCGAAGATGATTTTTGAAAACTTATCACTGGAATGACTGGCTCGATCATCGAGCCAGGCATTGCAGTGATAAATTTTCAAAGTCTTTTCATGGGTTGCAACCACATTTCTCAAGACCATTAAAGATGCTAGTTTTGACTGGCTTGATGTTTAAATGGTTGAAAATCTTGATTTCTATGGATATAAACTAAAAAAACAAACAAAAGAATTCAGAGATTGTAGACCCTTGCCCACCCACTTTTGTCACATTAAAAAGAATTCAGATTTTTCTCGATGCATCACAAACAAACTAACCTACTGTATGCTCACAATGTTTCTTGAATTAAAATTGGAGCAAATCGGAACAGTAGCTTATGAGATATGCATAGAGCAGCGAGGTGATTCAATCCAAAGCTGGACATTTAATCCAGCTCACAGTCAACGTCTGCAAATCCTCCTTGACAGAAAAACTCCTAGTTGTGTTAAAATTGGCAGTAGTTTGTTGGGTTTCATTGATACAACATGTATTAGTATCGATCATGTGTGTATGTGTCCAGACCCATTGAGATTTAAACACAAACTTTTCACACAGTAGCACAGTGCGTGCGTGCTTGCATGCGCTTGCATGTGTGTGTGCGTGTGCCCACATGTACGGGTGCATGTACATTACATACATGTGTGTGTGCACGTGTGCGTGTATGCCTCTAACCTGAGAATCTGTATCTGCCATTCCAAAGCCAGCAATCTCCATAATAACATGACTATCGAGTAAGAAGCGCGCCCTTAGGTAATCCTTGCTAGGCACACCTGCAGCACGACTCACGCTCAAACATTCCTATAACCCATACAACTAAACATTTTACTATACATAGAATGAAGGACTTAGTGCATCAGAGAAAACTTCAATACGTTAATTCTCAATCTGGCTAAAAATGGTTTTGGTAGTGGTCTTGAGATATGGCCATTCGCAGACCAAGAGAATATTTTTGAAAATTTACTACTGGTATGATTGGCTCGGAAAATGAGCCAGTCATTCCAGTGATAAATTTTCAAAAATAATCTTCTGGCATGCAAATTTTCATGAACAAATTTCCTTATGATGTAAGGAACATTCTTTTCAATATTTTGAAACTAATTTGCCTACAAGCTGCCGCTGCCTATGGACACACAACATTTTTAAAATATCAGTCTTAATTGTGCCAGTTTTAACTAATTTTTTCCTTTGGATCCAGAAGATTACAAGCTAATTATTTATGAATAAACAAGCACGAACACAAACATGCCTCTGTCGTGCAAGAGCACAAATGTGAGCATACACAATTACACATGTACAGACACTTATTTAAATAGTATTCACACCCACCCACCCACCCACACACAGACTTACTTTAATAGCTTCGAGACAACATTTGTAAGTGTATTGTCTGATCTCGTGACATGGGTGACTCAAAAGCCACAAGAGTACGCCCCGATATTTACATGACTTGTTACTACTTTGGCCACTGAAAAATATGAAACGTCTATGCTTTCTAGACTCGAATCACAATGGACCTTTCCGGTTTTAGGTATTCCCCGCCCATCTCTAGCTAAGCTCCACCCACACCTCGCTCATGTTGGGATCGATCGATCTCTGAACACCTTGACTATCAATTTCCAAAAAGCTACACATTTAAGCTGTTGAATATTTTGAAACCAATTTGACTGGGCGCAGTAACATTAGTTTCAAAATATTCAACAGCATGTTTATTAAATAGCAAAGAATTACAAAGACATACAACGTGTCGGAGTATTTGAGATTTGGTGACGGTCGATATGGAACCCTTTGTGATGTAATGATTGTGACATCAGCATACAGGCGCTGGGCTGATTATGACATCATATGAGGTGATATGATAGATGGATACTCTGGAAAGGTGAATTACCGATACATTGCAAAGCTTCCTAACCTAAACTGAAAATTTAAATTAAAATGAATAAAATCTCGTGTTTAATAATGACATTATCAGGCAAGCAGAATTATCTTAGAATCCATGCCGTAAGAGAAATAATGTATTAGAATCAACTTTGTGTGTGAATGTGTTATAGGCAGAAATGTCATCCAGTCAAGTCAGTATAAAAAAAATTCAATTGAACATATTACATTGTCATGGATTCATTGCCAGTGGTCTGTATGGTCAAAAGGGTTAACCCTTTAATGGTCATGCCAGCTAAAACTGTACACTGCAGTGGTCTTGAGGAATGTCCATTTACAGACAAGATGGCTATTTGTGCAAATTTAACACTGGAATGCCTGGCCTGATAACAAAGTCAGTTATTCCAATACTAAATTTTCAAAAATGGTCTTCTCTTGGGCTGCAAATACAGATTCAAAATTATTACCTTACGTCACAGTCAAAATGATGTATCTCGTCACAAAAATTGAAGTCTATCATGAAAGTATGTCTCACAAATTGTATGTCTTTGATGAATTTATAATTTAACAAACACTATGTTCACATATTTTTAAACTAATTTGACTGGGAGCTGTTGCTGCCAATAGGCAGCAAGGGCCCCTGGTCAAATTAGCTTCAAAATACTGAACAGATTCCCTGTATAATTATCTTGAAATTTAAATTCTGGGAATTTAGGTTCCAAAGATTTAAGTAGATTCCAACACACACAAAATGGGTGGAGTGTAGCTAGAAAGGGGTGGAACATATATAGAAACTGATACATCCATTAGCGGTTAAGCACTTTACTGATCACATGCAGCAAGGGAGATAACTACTCACCTAGTCATCGATAGATAAATAAAAATGTATCTTCGTGCAATTGATCTTTTGAAAGAATATGTCATATTCTTATGCATGTGAAAAGATTGATAAAAATACCCTTTCCTATTTCCATTACTAAATAGCTACATGTATATAATATACCCCAGAGTTGTTTGCAATGATAGTCATGCGTGTGATGATCACATGTAACGGCCATACTCACATATATGAGGCAAGTGCTATAAATTTTGTCACCAATACCATGTGGTGATGATACGGTAAACTGGCAATGCTGTCCTTTGCCAGACTAACAAACTTCTCTGGTTTTGTCGCATGCTGAAATATAACCAATACAACTGAGTAATTATGCTTTTTACTGCTTATTTAAAATTACAACTAGATGAACCTAGCACACAAGTGATGTTTATATGTGGCTTTGTGACCTAATTCTGCATACATACATTAAACCTTTAATCTTCAAATTCACTTAAGAAATGTTCATTTGCAGATCAAGATATTATTTTTGAAAATTTATTACTGGAATGAATGGGTCCGTTATTGAGCCAGTCATTTCAGTGTTAATTAAAAAAAAAATTCCCCTTGGTCTGCAAATGGACATTTATCAGGACCACTGAATAAGACATTATGACAATCTTGAGTGTTAAAGGACTGAATATCACTAACAATCATATGTCAGCGCTGCTTAAAATGGTTGCTTAGCATGGCTAATGATTCCTAATTAATGTTTTAGCACAGCATCCAGGCTGGCAGACATATGGTCAGACAACTCGGTGCATGAATGACCACCAAGATGAACATTACGGACAGAGAGACGGATGGAGAGACAGGCAGGCAGGAAGACAGATGATTACTGTGTGTCAATTTGCTTGAAACTATAACACAAATGCAGAGAAGTATCACAAATATTAATATAGGAGTCATTTTCAAAGGTAGATTTTAACCCTTTAATGGTCAAGATTTGTGAGGAAAATGATTAAAAGATGAACTGGTTTTCCTTTTTCAACAAACTTGGTGAAAAATGTTGCAGATAGCATCATCGCCCCCCAAAACTGTTGAAAAGTGTACATCAGTTTCTTTGCTATTGAGTATTGACACAGTAAAATATAGAATATTGACATCAGAGTTGCAAGGGTTAAGCAATAATGGCTCATATTTACCTGTTCATCAAACATCATAAGAAAATTGCACGATTTCTCCATCGAGACACACAATCTACACGTCTCTTCAAAAAGCACATGCCTCACTGGATCAGCATTCTCTACATATCCAACTAGAGACTGCTGTACCTCAGGATAGGAATATCCCAGAGGTTCATCAAATATCACGAGGCCTAATGCAGCAACAAGTCCATCTGGTAGAATCTGCTTGGCCTGTGAAAGATACAAGCAATAAGTATATTATTTCAGGCCACCAAGTGAAGCATCTATCCTAAACTTGGTGAATTTACATACAACAGAACTTGAGTTATAAGTAATCAGTAACTAGGAACTGGTTCCTGATTTAGCCCCTAGAACCCGAACAGCCATAAACAACAAACTCCTTTATGATTTAACCCTTTCAGACCAAAGCTGGCCCAAACAGGCAGTGGTTTTGAGGAATGTTCATTTGCAAGTCAAGAGAAGACTATTTTGAAAGCTTTCCACTGGAATAACTGGCTCGGTGACCGAGCCACCCATTTCAGTGGTAAATTTTCGAAAATAGTTTCTCTTGGCCTGCAGACGGACATAGAATGAGGAAATATTTTGACTTTCTTGACAAAATTCGGTCAGCAAAGGGTTAAAAAATATTCTGTTGAATATCTTGAAACTAAATTGTCTAGGAGCTGTTGCTTCCTACATTGTACATATGGAAGAGCTTCCTATCAAATTAGTTTCAAAATATTCACCAGATTACCCGTGTAGAGTCCTTCAAATTTGTAATTCTGGGAAAATTAGAATACTTCCTTATTGAACATCCATTTGCAGGCCAAGAGAAGAATTTTGAAAATTCACCACTTGTTATTGAAACAGTCAATCCAGGCAGTGGTAAATCGCCAAGAATTGTCTTGTCTTGAGTTGCAAATGGACATTCCTCAGACCACGACAGAGGCCTGCTTTGGACGCCATCACCCTGAAAGGGTTAACCACATGTGATCATTTCTTTATACTTACCATTTCTGGCGGCACTAGCATCCCCAACAGCTGTGACACAAATACGCAAATGCTAACAAAGCGATGCCTTTGATAAATCAGATCGTGTTCCTGCAGCTGGCTCTTTGACTGCTTGTTACCATGACAACTGTTGTTCTTGTATACAAGCTCTCCCAGACACTCGAAGCATTCTGTTAATCTCTCTTTCTGGGGACACATTACAAGAATTAAAACATGCGATGGAATAAGTCATCCTTGTCACAAACGATAGAATTTACAATTTTATGAGCGGTCTATTGTCAACAGTCACCAGTCAAATTAGTTTCCATATATTAACCAGCTTTCTTGTATACCATGAAATTCATGTTCTGTGAATTCAGGCTTCAAGGTTTCAAGTGAATTTCACCATGCACAAAAAGTGGCCAGAGCTTATTTAGAAATGGTCGGGGCATAGCTAGAAATCGATGCCTCTATTTTCTCATAGAAAATATACATTTGAAGATCTAGAGGAAATGGACAATTCTGCAGGCCATTCAGAAGCAAATTTCTCCCTTACAGGATTAAGCCGTCCCCTCAACAAACTATAGCTGTGGCCATAAAAAATAAAACAGACAGCAGAGCCCATCAATGCTGACATCATTACAACAACCTGATGACATCTTTTTGCCATACAGAAACCTCATTACAGACTGAACTCACAGGCCCTAATGGTGAACTGGAGAGGACACCATAATTCATCTCACTGATTGACCTATTGGTGTAATAATAATAAACTGGTGGCTAATTTTTTGGCAGAACGTATGTTATCATTACTTGACTATAAATTTCAAAGTATTATTGTAAATAATTTTGAGAGTAGGATTTGTAATATAGGTTTTATGAAATTCCCGTATGACGTCATTTTCACGCGTGCAGATGACTGGCCGTCAAGCGTACGGCCAGCTGATCACTGTTTTGTTAGTAAACACCATTACACTGCCGCCATTGACGCTACTCAAAGTTATGAAAATTGCAATTTTACGTCAGCTCTACCGGTAAAGTTGGCCGAATTGACAATTCTAACATCAAATACTATAATTTTTACCATGCATTTTTAGAAATATATTATTGATTCTATGCACATTAAGTGTCATAAACCGCCCCCACCCCATCAGTGCATGTGGATCCCGGTAGGCTATAGTACCAATACAAGCAGCTGCTCGATAGCTAATGTTTACAAATGCGCCCACGATGGCTATATATGGCCCTACTGTCATAATGATTATCAGTGTGTGCATAGACGAGAGAGGTTGGGTAGGTGTGTAGGTGTGTCTGTCTCTGTTTGTATGCATGATGTATTAACCAACAAATAATGACATAATGACATCACAAAACAAGAGGCCCAAGGGGCCTGTGTCACTCACCTGGAGCACTATGCATTTTTGCCAAAATTGTTGGTGGGTGGTTTAGTAGTCTTTTAAATGAATTTGTGGGCAAAAATATTGCCGCCAAACACACTACAAATAATGACGTAATGACATCACAAAACAAGAGGCCCAACGGGCCTGTGTCACTCACCTGGAGCACTATGCATTTTTGCCAAAATTGTTGGTGGGTGGTTTAGGAGTAGTCTTTTAAATGAATTTGTGGACAAAAATATTGCCGCCAAACACACAACATTTTGATTGGTCCACAGCGGCCATGTTTCTGACGTAGCTCCTTCTCTTGAAAAAACTCTAATGGCACTCAGTGCCTAATCATATCTCCCAAATTTCGGCCCAATACGCTCAGTGATTCTGGAGTTGTTTTGGCAAAAAGTAAGTTATCCAAGCTGGCCGCCAAACAATTTGGCCAATCAAGTTCCCTTGAACAAACCTCGTGCAGTTCTTGCCCTAGATGATATTTCATGTATTTTGAATTGATCCCCCAAACGGCTTTGGAGAAGATGATTTTTAAAGATATTTCTAAAAATTGACCAAAATCCAAGATGGCGCGAGAATACATTTTAAATTTCCCATTGCGTTACTATGGGAGATTTTGGCAGGTAAATGATCCAAGATCGCCGCTTAACAGTTTATCTGTCTCGAAAATGGCAAATTTGAAATCACAATACGCAAAAACATATATAAAACCAATTTCGGCCTCAAAATCCATCAAATAAAAAAATCCAATATGGCCGCCAAACACGATCTATATATTGATTGGACCATGGCGGCCACAGGTTTTTTGATGGATCAACTTCTCTTGAACAAACTTTAAAGGCCCTTAGTCCCTAATCATATATCACAAATTGTGTGATCACTTCAGCGGTTCTGGGGAAGAAGTCATCTTTGCGAAAACGAGGTCATCCAAGATGGCTGCTGAACCATTTGGTCAATCAAGTTCCCTTGAACAAACTTGGGTTGGATCTTGCCCTAGATCATATTTCTTGAGGTCTGAATTGATCCCTCAAAGGGTTTTGGAGAAGATTTTTAAAGACTTTTCTAAAAATCGGCCGAAATCCAAGATGGCCCCTGCCAAATCAGCCGATCGGCTTCGTTTGAAGAAACTTGGATCCTATGCCCTAAGGATGTTTCCTGCCAAATATAATTGAAATCGGTCTAGTAGTTCTCCAGAAGAAGACATTTTAAATTTCCCATTGCTTTAGTATGGGCGCCTTCGGCGGGAAAATAATCCAAGATGGCCACCATACCGTTTATCCGACAGTCTCGAAAATGGCAAATTTGAGCTCAGAATACCCAAAAACATAAATAGAACCAATTTCGGCCTCAAAATCCATCAAATAAAAAAATCCAATATGGCTGCCAAACACGTTACATTTTGATTGGACCATGGCGGCCATGTTTTTTGATGCATCACCTTCCCTTGTAGAAACTTTAATGGCCATTAGTCCCTAATCCCATCTCCCAAATTTTGACCCGATCCCTCAGTGGTTGTGAAGAAGTAGTTTTTGGGAAAACTAGGTCAGCCAAGGTGGCCACCGAACCATTTGTTCAATCAAGTCTTCTTTAACAAACTTCGCTTAGCTCTTTCCCTAGATGATGTTTCATGAGTTCTGACTCGATTCACCAAGCGGTTTCGGAGAAGATTTTTAAAGACGCTTCCTAAAATCAGCCAAAATCCAAGATGGCCACCAGCCAAATTGGCCGATCGGCTCCATTAGAACAAACTTTGATCCCTATGCCCTAAGGATGCTTCCTGCCAAACATACTTGAAATCGGCCCAGTGGTACTTGAGAAGAAGCCGTTTAAAGGAAAAGTTGACAGATGGACAGATGACGGACAGTTGCCACGGCATACGCTCACTTGGCCTTTCAGGCCAGGTGAGCTAAAAACCTCCTATAGATCCTAAATTTACATGTTTTTAAAATGTATGCATACTGTGCTAAGGGAATGTCAAGAGCACTTTAACCCTTTAATGGTCAAGTCAGCCAAAACCAGCCTGTGCAAAGGTCTTGAGGAATGTCCATTTGCAGGCCCAAGAGAATACTATTTTTGAAAATTCACTACTGACATTACTGACTCGATAACTGAGCCAGTCATTCCAGTGGTAAATTTTCAAAAATTCTCCTCCCTTGGACTGCAAATAGACATTCATTCAGCAAAAATTTAGGTTTTCTTGAAATATAATAACCATTAAAGGGTTAAAATTAATATTATAGCAGCTTCACAATTAACCATTTAATGGTCAAGGTGGTCAAAACCATCCTCTGCAGTGGTCATGAAAAATGTACATCTACGGGTCAAGAGAATATTTTTTGAAAATTTACCAGTGCTGGAATGACTGATAACTAGTTCCCAATCCAGTTGTAAATTATCAAAAATAGTCTTCTCTTGGCCTGTAAATGGACATTTACTAAGCAAAAATGTAAATTTTCTTGACCAATCTTGAGCATTAAAATGTTTGTGTGGTCAAACGCTCACCAGTTCCCGAGCAGCTTGTGACGTGTCTGTCCATATCTCAATGGTCATACAATCAGCCATTAAGCTACACACATCGCTTAGCAGAACCAATGTCTTCGTTGTTATCTGATCCTGTTTGGAATCAAGCAACGGAACAACGCTTCTCAAAACATCAACACAGAACTGTGGCAAGGTCATCTGGAGAAACTGAAGCGTCTGAGCATCTTCCAGGTCCAGATCGCCATGGTTAGCACCTCCTAAAGAGCCAGATCTGGACAACGAAATAACAAGAGAATGTGATTTCTATAAAATTAAATACATGCTAGCTTGTTTTAACCCTTTCGCCGATAAATACTTGAAAAAGTAATTTCTCTAAGATATAAAATCTATTCTGTTGAATATTTCGAAATTAATTTGACTGGAAGCCATTGCTGCCTCAAGCCGGCCAAAAAATGGCTTCAGCAGAGCTCTTGAAAAATGTCCATTTGCAGACCAAGAGGAGAATATTTTTGGAAATTTTACCACTGGAATGACTGGCTCAGTAATCGAGTAAGTCATCTGACTGATATACTTTCAAGAATAATCTTCACTTGCTCTGCAAATGGACATTTCTATGAGAATAAACGAAATCACGGATTTCATTTTGCACGAGAGAGTTGATACTTACCACCCTGATACTCTATGATATTTCCCAAATATCAACCTAGCTTCAATAAGACGCAGAATTTAAATGAAACCGCCCCACTGGGCAGGTTACTCAACTGATAGTCCAGCGGATGTGCGGCCCAAACTCGCGCATGCGTGGAGCTGTCTCTTTCTATTCCAAATTATTGGCTGACATAATTGCAACATAAACCGCCGATAGACTGAGCCTCTGTGGGGGCGGAGAGACCGGGATCGTATCAGGGTGGTGACGGGACCACGACCAGAACCCCACGATCTTCTGCCAGCACCACACGCACCTTGGTACGCAGGCTGCTTGGCGGGTTGCGCTGGAGGAGCCTGCGCTCCCCCCCCCTAGCTGGCTTATGATGCCATTGCTGTGGCCGACGTTGCATAGGTGGTTGGTCTCTGACTGGGCCACCACCACCTCTAGCCTGCTGAGGGTGGAAGGCAGGGGGCGCTGCTCGAACACGCTCCCTGTGGAGCACTTTAAACTGCTCACGCAGAGCCCTCTGGTTATTCACCAGGTTTACAGTTTGTTGGAGGTGCAGGCATCCTTCATCTCCAAACATCCCTGGATATGACATCGGTGTCCGAAGAAGACGAGTGTACAGGTCCTGCAAGGGGCACAAATTGTTAAGGGCAAATGTGTGTCTCGCCCGTAAACTCCTGGTTACGAATCTCGTCATACAATCCAGAGCCAGGTTAATGCCGTCCTGGATGGCTCTCTGGACTGTGAGAGAAGATGCTTGGCGGGCCACGGATGCTGCTACTACCTCCTGTAGCAGCTGGGAAACGTGTCAGAGCCGAGATAGCTCCTCTCATACTTTCTTCCGTGTCCCGCAGCCCAGAATTTGCATTGTGCACAGTGCTAGTCAGACCGGGACCCTGGCCGCGTGTCTTCGCCCAAAGCCGCACAGTCATCCGTGCAAGGCTTTGGGCCGCCGCCATACTTCTGATAATGATCAGAACTGATATGGCAGCGCCGTGCCACCTCGCGAGGGGCCTTCGGAAGGCGTGCATTCGGCTGAATGGACGTCTCTGTCGTGGCAAACATATCCACGATATGCTCCGCATACGGGAGAGATGGCATGGTGTATGCCACCGGCTTCCCTCCCAACCACAGGCACTGGTCCCGCTGGGAAGCCGGTGAATCCAGCTGGAATTCTGGCTTGATGTTCACCAGCCATTGGCAAGCATCCATCCAGTCCTCCTCGGTGACTACATTTGTACCTGAGAATGCTCGAAGAGCCTAGGGCCTTCATCGTCCTCTACCACATCCACTGGTGCGGTAACAGCTGGAGCTGGAGATACTCCTGGACAACCAGGGAAGCCATACGGACCTGCGCCGTGGCTATTCCAGGGGTGGGATCTACGGCGTCATGGCGGGGGGGGGGGGGGGGGGCTACATGCATGACATCATAGTCCGGGCCTTCCTCATGGTAACTCTCGGCAAGTCGAGGGATACAGTATGGATGGCCATCAGCTCCTAGCCGGCCTAGCTATTGAACCGTGAAACCTACTCCCGAAGAACTAGTTCCATGGAACATGGCTATCGGTAGGCCATAACAGTGTCCTCTTCTTCCTGCCCAGAAAGATTAGATGCCAAGCTTGAAAAAGGATCAAACTCGAACTGGGCAGGGGGGGGTATCACGCAAGGTGCTGAAACCTTTAGCCTTAGGCTGCTCTAGAACAGTCGATAAGCGAACGTCCGAGGCCATGGATTCGCTCCCGGGTCCATGGGCGAGGCAAGCCTCAGCGCCGGACCAGCGGGAGCCGTCTCTGGGTCTACCATGAAAACTGGTTTCCTAAGAGAACCAGACCCAGAGACAGGACCACTCTGTCCTGGAGCAAATGAGGAAGAAAATGACGAACTTGAACTGGGAAGCAAGCTGCGAAGCAACTCCGGGACAAGATCCGTGATTGTCTTCTTCATTTCTCCCCTCATTTCCAGACGGAAGGCCTCCATGTCTGGCATGGATGTCTTCCTCTTCTTACCACAAGACTCGTTGTCAAGTCGCATCCTTTACCTGCCGATTTATAAAATCAGTAAATACCTACACCGGCCACGACTCACACACATGGTAATTTTGCAAAGGCCCGCACATACTGCACCTAGTGTAGTCATGAGGGGCAAAAGCAGGCCTTCACGAAACGGTGGCAGGAAGGGCATTT
Source organism: Chaetoderma sp. LZ-2023a (assembly GCA_034401795.1). Classification (NCBI taxonomy): domain Eukaryota; kingdom Metazoa; phylum Mollusca; class Caudofoveata; order Chaetodermatida; family Chaetodermatidae; genus Chaetoderma; species Chaetoderma sp. LZ-2023a. Next base: position 47,117,225 of record CM067367.1, read on the forward strand.
GTTTTCAATAACCCTTTGAAAAGACACAAACGGAAATAGTTAAGTTAGTTTTTAGTTATGACGAACCAAAAAATCAATTGCAGAATGCTAATAGATTCCTTAAGAAAACTTAGACCACTAGATGAAAACGATAAGTAAGGCCCATAGAAAAAAATATGGAACTGACTAAAGGTAAACAAATTCTAAAAACTTCTTATTCTTCTGTCAAGAAGACAAGGGAGACAATTAGAATTTGAACTTAAATACTTGAGAGGCGAATGCTAGACTCCATACTCAATACAAAGATTCATTAGTAGTTGAACTTTATAAACACAATGAACCTATGCAAACATCAAGAGAAATAAATAACACAACACACAGACATAAAATTTCCAAAAGATTTTTAGAAATAAAATGAGTGAAAATTTTCTCTCCATACTTAACCTCAGAAGATAACTCCTGATGAACGAGTAAAATCGTGCTGAACAACAACAGGAATACCTGATCCTGAATCCAAACCCTGTGATGGGGGGGGGGGGGGGAAATGCGGAAAAATTACTTCTTATGGTAATAATTCCCTCTGCAAACTCATTATAAATTATTTGGACCCAGAAAACCAAGTATAAATTATTGTTCAAATGAAAGATACATGTCAGAAATCAGCTAAATGTATCTGAAAAACAAAGCATAACATGCGTTAGCTAATATATAGGCCTCCCCCAAAATGAGCTAGCCTAATATAGACATATCCACGAGTTAGCGCGAATCCCGGTTATACCATCCGAGTCAACATGCCAATTTTTCCCCCAATAAATTAACTAAAGTACACCTGATGGCTAGGACCGGGAGCATCCTCCGGCGACTTGGCAGCGTCAGACATACTAGTATAAGTCAAAATCAAGTTGCAGAACAACGTAGAGCTTCAAAAAGATCAAAAGCAAAAGCAAAACTATGAAAGCATGTTACAATGGCAGGTCAATAATTTGAGAAGAGGAAGAGACAGCCCCGTGCATGTGCGACTTTGGGCCACACATCCGCTGGACTGTCAGTTGAGTAACCTGCCCAGTGGAGGCGGTTTCTTTTTAATTCTGAGTCTTATTGAAGCTAGGTCGATATTTGGGAAATATCATAGCGTATCAGGGTGGTAAGTATACTTTTGATGTGAAAATTGAATTTTGTTAGAACATTTAAGGGTTAAAGGATCATATAACCAGCTAATGGAGCACCAATAAATGATGAGTAACAGTCATTAAAGACAGGTGGTCCCTTAATGGAGGGATATGATCTGTCACTCAAGCATCTGACTTCATAATTAAATGTTAGCTGAAGTTACAATTAAAATGATGCATAGCTCAATCAACAAGGTCGAAACATCCATCACTAAAGTTTACAAATTGTATGTCTGCTAAATTTACAGTTTCCAGTTTAATAAACATTCTGTATATGCCTTTTTAAAGTACAAGTAAGCGATGTAAGGAAATCCAAATTGCATATTTGTTTCACCATGAAAATCAAGGGTTAGTTTCAATAGATGGTTTCTATAAAATTGAGATAATAGGATTTCAAAGATGAAATGGTTTAGCTTATTAGATGGGGACTGTGATTCTATTCCCTCTATATAACATTAGTATTTCTACCTGCTAGAAAAACTGGGTGTGTCACCATCTTGTCCATCCCCTCTGTGACGCGTGTCACTTCTACCAATGGCTGCAGGTCGTGCATCAGACGAGCGTACTGATTGGTTAGAGCTATTCTGTGTAGCGGATGACAATGAGGAGAATGAAGATACGGTGGATGAGCCAACATCTGAAATAGTAAAGACATCGTTATATAGCAAGAAATACAATGCATACATAATTACATATGAATAAACAGTAAAGATTTCATTAAAATTGTTACTATGATTTATTTTAAATTAGTCAAATTTCTAAATATGGAGAGTCGGTTATAAAAGACATATGATACAAGTCAGTAACTTTCAACTACCTAGCCCTCTCACCGACAAATCCCTGCAAAAGTATATTCTTTACAAAATTACAAGATAAAACTCATTCGGTTGAATATCTTGATATATATATATATATATATATATATATATATATATATATATATATATATATATATATATATCATTACCATTCTCTCCTGTTGACAGGATGCAGTTTATACTCAATTTGCAAGTTCTATGAATTTTTATTCAGAACGACATTCTGGGGTTGGGAACACATTTATATAATAATCAATACATGTTATTAACCACAGTGAAGGGGTGAAAATGAAAATATAGAATGGCAGTGTTTAGAAGACATCCAGTAAACATGACCTATTGTTCCAATTTAGGAAGAGTTTATTCTTCTGAATTTTGATAGGATCATCTTATTTTGTCTTCTGCGTACTCTAAATTTTGATTGGATAAATCTTCATGCACAGCAACTGATAGAAGAAAGCTGCTGAACACACATAAGCTTTATCGGTAATTGCCAACTTTGTGAGATTGTTGAATTATACTGAATGTATTTATCACCAAAAGACAGTTTTACATGCACCCGTATGTTCATTAACAAGGACGCAAACGTGTGATATGTCTCGCCCCTGGATGGCTTTTAATATTATTGATCCAGTTAATACCGGTACTCAAGTTCCTATTGACTAATAGTTGAAAAAATATTATCTGATGACATTGCACAAAACCAACTTTTTAATGATAAATATTGCATCCCTACCCTACATGAGATTAGAAACAGTTAGTAAGGTTTCAAATCTGAAGAGCTCTTGTTAACTAATACAGTGATTATGTGATATATCTCACCCCAGTATTTTCTTTCATGTTATAAGCATCACCATTGATGTACCGACGGTACCGCATATATGAATGTATCCAATTCCACTTTTTACTGCCAGTGAAACCATCTAAATGGAATACTAACCTTATTCAGGATATAAATATAATTTTAAAATGTAAATGTGCCTTGGAAATACATTAATTGTTTGTTTTTCTTTTTAACCCTCTTTTGTGATTTTCTTCCTCGTGTTGATCTTGGCCAAACATATCTTGTGAAAGGTCATCTTTAAGGCTTTTTGAAGCATCCACAGGAGTTGATACAAGTAGTTCAGATTCAGTGATGTCAAGTGGTACTTCACTGGCATCCAAAAATTCATCAGTAAAACTGCTTAACATGGTTTGCGATGCATTAAACGAAATCTAGGATTTCTTTTTTCACGAGAGAGTTGATACTTACCTCCCTAATACTTTTGATATTGCTAAATATTGGCTTTCACTCAATAAAACACTCAGATTAAAAACAGTTAGGTGCCCCTACTGGGCAGGTAGTCAGAGGTAGTCCGGCCGATGCCAGCCCCACCACCACGCATGCGCCGACTACTACTTCCTCTGACTAATTTATTGGCTAACACATGCAACTACCAAGAGCCTGAAGACCGAGCCTCTGTGGGGTGGAGAGGCCGGGTCCGTATCTAGGGAGGTAAGTATCAACTCTCTCGTGAAAAAAGAAATCCTAGATTTCGTTTATTTCACATCAAGAGTATACTTACCTCCCTAATACTTTTGATATTGCCAGAATTCGAAAGTGAATCTGGCGGGAGGGAGGCGAGGTCAAAAGACCAGCTCTTCCCTATACGCTTTCACGCGTTTAAGGCACTTATGACGTCTGAAATGTGTGAAAACACAGTCAGGATTTGACAAACCATCGGATAACACAACCGATGCATGAGAGATGACCGAATGTCATATGCGCTCCCCCCCCCCCCCCCCCCCCCTCCTGGGAGGAAGACTAGATGACCTCAATGTCCTATACGCTCTCTACGTACTAGTGCCAAGTACTATAGGACAGAGATGAAAAGGCTCCATTTTCGTATACTCTCTATGATGAACCACCTCCCACATAAACCATCACCATATTAATAATAATGGGTAACGTGACAATACAAGTAACAATGAACAACACATGAACCAGACTGACCTTGTTGAACTTGGAAGCTGTCATCATGATCCCAGTAGAGAAGCCTGATGCAGTCCCGACAAGTGGTTGTTACCATCGCTAAAGTGCGAAGTATATAAGCAATGCGGAAGCACTCCTCACAAAATTTAAAAACGATTAATGTTTCAAAATCGACAAGGCGAGAGGGTTAGAGGTGTCACGGAGGTAATGGTCTGTAAAACTTGACTCACAGTGCCACTGAGCCACGGACATAATGTCATCCACAGGGACCCCACTAAACAGGGCAGTGGATGCCACGACACCGCGGACACTGTGAGCCTTGGCCACATCAACCTGTCTCCCGGTGGCGGATTTGTGACAAAACTGAATACATTCTACAATCCACCTGGAAATGGTGTCCTTAGACGCCCTGCCATGGGGTTCAATATATGACAACCATAACGCTGACTGGTCGGTACGCCACTCCGAAGTACGCTGTTTGTACCGGAGCAGCGCCCGTACAGGGCACCATACTTTAGAATTAGGATCATATCTAGTTAAAGATGGCAAAAAAATAGGTTGACCTGGATATTTCAATGACTGATTCTTAGCCAAGAAATTAATCCTAGGTAGAAGCTTAAGGCCTTCCCCTGTAACCACAAAACGGTCATCCTCGGCTGATAAGGCGTGAATCTCACTCCTACGCCTTGCCGAGGCCGCAGCAATTAAAAATACAGTTTTAAGCGTTAACATTTTCATAGAAATGGAACTAAGTGGTTCAAAAGGCTTATCTCCTAGTACCTGAAGCACCAGAGATAAACACCAGACTGGAATCAGTGGTGGATTCCTTGGTCTTAGATTGCCCATGCCTTTAATTAATACATTTAATGTACTTACTTCATCACTCCCCCTATTAGCCAAGCAAGGAATAACAGTCATTAATGCTGATTTGTAACCAGCAATAGAGTTAGGCTTGAGGCTATAGGCATCATATAGGTGACAGAGGAAATCAGCCACTACCTGAATAGATGAGTCCATTGGATCAATACATCTTTTTGAGCACCACTCTGCAAATCTGTTGATTTTATAATTATATGCTCTGGAGGTTGACCCCCTCCTGGCTTTGGCCATAAATATGGCCGCTTGCTCAGAAAAGCCCTCCTTAATTCTAGATTCCTTGACAACATCCACGCAGTCAATCGGAACATTGACGGATTGTCGTGAAGGAACTTGCCCTGGAAGATAAGGTCGTCCATCAGAGGCAGAGGAACCGGATTGCAGACCAGAAGGTCCAGCAGATCCGTATACCACGATCGGCTTGGCCAATCCGGGGCGATCAGAAGCACTTGGCACTCCTGCTGCCTGATTTTCTGAAGCACCTTTGGAATCAGGATTGCTGGAGGGAATGCGTATGCATACATTCCCGCCCAGCTGATAGCTAACGCATCTGTTGCGAAAGCGCTTGGGTCTGGAATCGGAGAGACGTACGTCGTCATCTTCACATTCTTCTTCGTTGCGAACAAATCGATGTTGGGTTTCCCCCAATGGTTGAACAGACGATCCGCCACACATTGATTTAGTTGCCATTCCGTGGGTAAAACACTCATCCTTCGGCTCAATGAGTCTGCTAGCAGATTTAGCCTTCCCGGAATATGAACTGCCTTCAAGGTGATCCCATGATCTAGGCACCAACAAAGCAGTTTCCATGTCATCATACAGAGACTGGGCGACTTCGTTCTGCCCTGGCGGTTTATGTAAGTCACTACTGTTGAGTTGTCTGAACGAATTAGAACAATCTTGCCCTGAACTTTCTGTAAGAAATGTTCCAGGCCAAGGACTACTGCTCTTAGCTCTAGTAGATTGATGTTCCTTGGACTGATCCAGATCCCAAAGCCCTGATATTGTGGACTCTTCCAGACAAGCTCCCCACCCCTCCATCGATGCATCTGTATACACAGTCACCTGAGGGTGGGGAGGGGTTAGCAAAACCCCCGGCAAGAGATTCTCTGTATTCAACCACCATTGCAGGTGGTGAATCAGAGGGGCCAACACTGACACGTTCGAGTCCAGCGAACCTGAACTCTGGGTCCACTGTGTCATGAGAAACAACTGGATCGGGCGCCTGCACAAGGCGGCCTGCGGAATGACTGGTTCCAATGAAACCATCAACCCCAGCATTCTCAAGTAAACCTGTGCCAGGACATGACGACTGTCGCACACCGACTGTATTACTGAGATGAGTCTTTGAACCCTCTCCTGAGTGGGATAAACATATCCCGTCTCGAGATCGAAGAACATGCCCAGGTAAACAAACTTCTGGGATGGAGTTAGCTCTGATTTTTGGAAATTGACTATCCAGCCCAAGTCCGTGAGTTTTCAAAACAATCTCCAGATTGGCCAATAACGATTCCCGGGTGTGCGCTTTCAACAGCCAGTCGTCTATGTATGTGTGGACTGCTATGCTTCTCCTGCGGAGGTATGCAGTGATCGCGAGAACCACACGGGTGAAGACCCGAGGAGCCGTGGAAATTCCGAAGGGTAATACCCTGAATTCCCACTGTCTGCCCTGGAATGCAAATCTCAGGAAGCGACGGAAACTCCTCTCTATGGGAATGTGGAAATAAGCATCCTTCAAATCTATTGACGCTGTCCACATTCCTCGCTCTAACCCCGCCAACACCGAGCGCACAGTCTCCATCTTGAAACTGGGCGTCTCTATGAACTTGTTCAATGGCTTGAGGTTGAGAATCGGCCTCCACCCTCCGGTGTTTTTCGTTACTAAGAACAGGGTTGAATAGAAGCCCGGGCACCTCTGCGCCGGCTGAATGGCTTCCTTTTGTATGAGGGAATTTATTTCCTCCTCTATACACAACCTTTGATCTGGATCCCTCGGAATTGGAGTCCAGATCGGCACAAGAGACAGTCTCGATGGCGGGCCTGTCATCCAATCGGGACGATACCCGACTGAAAGCCATCGCAAGACTAAACGTTCCTGAGTCAACCGCTTCCACTCTGCCAAGTGGCCGGCCAAACGGCCGCCCACCGGTCCACCTAGGGAGAGAGGTGGACATAAGGAGTGCGAGAGTGGCACTGTCTTCTCGGCCTGAAACACCGGAGTGGTTCCCACTACGGTAACCGGCCCATCAGGCCCGATTACCGCGACCAGATCCCCGCGCGCCCCGCCCAGCACCGCGCGCACCATGGTGCGCGGGTGGCTGCCTGGCTGGCTGCGCCTGGGGAGCCTGCGCCCCCCTCGCTGCTGGCCGAATCGCACGCGGCCTAGGCCGGCGCTGCGATGGTGTCTGGCCTCTGACCTGGCCAGCGCCACCTCGAGCCTGCAGGGGACGATACGCAGGGGGTGCTGCGCGAACGCGCTCCCGCCGGAGCACCTCAAACTGCTCACGCAGCGCCCTCTGGTTGTTGACCAGAGTCACCGTCTCCTGGAGGTGCCTACATCCCTCACCTCCAAAGAGACCAGGACCTGTCATAGGTGTTCGCAGCAGCCTATTATACAGGTCCTGGGACGGGCACAGATTGTCAAGGGCAAACGTGCGCCTCGCCCGGACACTCCTGGTCACCGCCCGCGTCAAACAGTCCAGAGCCAGGTTGATACCATCCTGGATGGCTCTCTGGACTGTGACCGGGCTTGGCTGACGTGAAGCGGATGCTGTTACCACCCCCTGTAACAGCTGGGAGACGTGGGACAGAGTAGCAATCGAAGCTCTCCCACTCTCCTCCGCATCACGTAGCGCGGTATTAGCCGAACGCAACGCGTTCGAGCACAGGACACCCGTGTCAGAACGGGAGCCTGGCCGCGCATCTTCGCCCAAAGCCGCGCGATCATCTACGCTAGGCTTAGGCACCACACCGTACCGCTGGTAATCCAGGGGCACGATGCGGCAACGCCTAGCCACCTCGCGAGGGCCTTCGCGAGACGCCCATTCGTCTTAATGGACGTCTCTGCCGCCTCGAACATGTCCACGACATGCTCAGCCAGCGGCAGAGATGGCATAGCGGTGGCAGTCGGCCTTCCAGCTAACCACGGCCTATGGTCACGCTGGATTGCCGACTGCTCCACGGGCAGATCTGGCCGAACGCTTACCAGCCACTGGCAAGCGTCCGACCAATCCTCCTCCGTGGCTAACTGTGAGCGCTCTACTAGACGAGGGCCTTCGTCTTCCTCCTGAGCGCACGCAGTTGTACTAGACGGCGGATATGCTGATACCCCTGGCAAGCCAGGGAAAGCATGCGGGCCCGAAAGAACAGGCATGCTAAACTCCCTGGTTTGACCAGGAGCAGGCGCCGTGGTAGAGCGCGGGGCAGACACCACCCCACCACGGCCCTGGCCAGCACCAGCGATACTCTCGGCAAGCCGAGGTATGCGGTAACCGTGGCCATCAGCACCGCCCAGGGTCACCTTCTGGACCGTGAATTCTACTCCTGCGTGAGTAGAACCATGGAACACGTCGCCTGTATTCCCCGCGAGGGGTGCACCGACGTCGTACTCCATGGCCACGTCCCCAGACGGCGACCCTAGCAGGAAATCCTCTTCCTCCTGGCCAGAAAGATTAGACTCCGGGTCAGCAAAGAGAGCTAACCCGGACTGGCCAGGGAAGGTGCCATAGGAGGTCTTGACACCCGCGGCGCGCGGATACCCAGGGTCTGATGAGCAGACCGCGGGTCCCAGCAACAACCGTTGTCCACGGCCCCTCGGCGCGGCACCAAGCCTGCTGCCAGGGTCGTGGACCACCCCCATCAACGGGGCCACCTCTGAATCCACCTCGAACAACGGACCGGTCCTATGGAACTCGGATTCAGAGGCGGGGATCACCTGCTCCGAAGCAGATGCTGAGGACAACAAAGGACCTGGCCCATGCAGCATGCTGCGAAGCAACTCTGGGACCAAATCCTTTATTGTCCTCTGCATCTCTCCCAACATTTCGGACCGGAAGGCCTCCATATCCACCGCGGATGAGGCCTTCCTCTTACCCTTCTTAACACCCTCTTTCTTCACCTTCCTCTCCTCTTCCATCACCTTCTCCCTTGCCTGTAATGATAAAAAGTCAGCCATTAGCTCACCCCCCCACTGCTTACAGACATCGCATTTTAGCAACAGTCCACAGGGACTGCAGCTAAAACACAAATGTGGAGCAAATCGGTCCTTTAAAAATCGACCACAGGACGGGCAACCAGGTCTCTGAAACAGGACAAAGGACGAGGACAATGAGCAAGTTAGATACGGTTAGAAAACTCAAAACCAAACTAAAAGAGAGGGACAGGATCATAAAGATCACTAATCAAGAAGAAACCAGCGTTGGACAAAACTTTAAATGTTAATAAAGCGCAAGGCCGATTATGACGTCATCAATCCCTTAACAGAAATTAATCGGTCCGCAACAAGCATCCAAGTGCAAGGACGAATTGTATTCATAACTAGAACATCCTCCAAAGGATATTCAGACTACACATCATCAGATACAGAATGATAACAATGGTAAAAATCAGTCATTATTTTTTCAAATAATTCATATTACCTCATATCATTAATTAGATACCTGACACCTTGTATAGACAAACCATCCACCGTGATGCACTGGAGCACTCCACCAAGACTACGCCTCTTCACCTTTCTCCACCTTGGGGGAAGGAATTGGATCAAGAGGGCAAAGTGAGAAGGCCTTTATAGTAAGCCTCCAACTCACTGAACATAGACTTTTTGGTTAGATAACCTAACAGTATTAGTAGGAAATGGAACCGTGGTGGAGAAAAACAAACCCTCCTGTGCTGAGATGTCCACTAATAATGCAAATCCATACCTGTGGACATAAACACAAAGAGAAATTAGTCTTATAAAGCACCATGTTGGAAAAACCCAACTCAAACAGGCGCTAATCACGGTAAGCGCGAGTCCCGGAAACACATTACACCGGGGAAAAAACTCGCTAGAATGTCATTGAAATCACCTGATAAAGAGATCCAGTCCCCTCCTCTGGTGAATTTGTCCTCTCAGACATCTCTCTTCACTATACTCGAACACAACAGACGTGAAATAGGCTTAAAACGCGTGAAACTTGAAGATAACTGCAAGCACATGTGTTCTCCTTGCCAATAAATTAGCAAAGAGGAAGTAGTAGTCGGCGCATGCGCGGTGGTGGGGCTGGCATCCGCCGGACTACCTCGGACTACCTGCCCAGTAGGGGCACCTAACTGTTTTTAATCTGAGTGTTTTATTGAGTGAAAGCCAATATTTAGCAATATCAAAAGTATTAGGGAGGTAAGTATACTCTTGATGTGAAATCAGCTTTTCAGTGCTTTTATCTAACTCTATATTGAGTAATGAATTCTGGGATAAAAGATATGAATTCTCCTTCATTAGTCTTTTAACTTTTGATTCCAGTTCCTTAATTTTAAGTCTTAACTCACTTGTTTGTGATTCATTTGCACAAATGTTTTTTTTTAGCTCAGTGCACTTATAATTCGCTGATAAAGCATTTGCCGTAATTTTTATTGCCGTACTTTCCAACTCCTTTCGCGTTGCCTCAGTACAAGTGTTTCTAATTTTATACAAAGTTCCTAATATCCCACATTCTGTAGCCTTAATCTCAGAAATGTTCTTTCCTATCCGCTCACACAGTTTAATATTGTCCGACATTATTGACTCTATCTAGAAAAGTAAAAGATAATTTCATGATTATATTTTAGGCCAGCAGAAATTGCGTAACCCATTTTTTTATTCGCGCAAAGGTTATGCAAATATTTTTAGCGGAACACTTTTGCTAGAATACATAAAGATTAGAGTAATGGAAAATCGACGGATGTGCACCATAGCATACGCTCAGATGGAGAAATGACGGATGTGCACCATAGCATAAGCTCAGATTGAGAAATGACGGATGTGCACCATAGCATAAGCTCCGGTGGAAAAATGACAGATGTGCACCATAGCATAAGCTCAGATTCAGAAATGACGGATGTGCACCATAGCATAAGCTCAGATGGAGAAATGAAAAACACGTGAAATTTCCTTAGCAATGATGAGTAATTGCATCTGTACCTTGCATAGAATACATCTGTGAAGTTTCATTGAAATCTGATGACCCATTGTTGAATAATCAGGCTGATGAAAAACTTTAACGCAAATATTTGCCAAAATATTCTAAGTCCAAAACCACGAAAACCATAGGAAAATGGGTGAAATTCCAAAAAAGCTCCTTAGCAATGATGAGCAATTGCATCTCTACCTTGCATAGAATAAGTCTGTGAAGTTTAATTGAAATCTGATGACCCATTTTTTAATAATAAGGCTGAACACAAATGACACGCCACTGCAGACGATGATACCAAAGGAAAAATTTGAAAATCATTTTGCTGATGTTGGAGACTAGATGCCATGATGGTATACATCATATCTGTAAAGTTTCATCAAGATCGGATAAGTATTTGATGAATTATATGTTGATTGAAAAACTTTAAGGTATACCTGATTTTTGTTGGAAAATAGGCTAAGTTCAAACTCCGAAAAAATTTGGAAAAAATTTGAAAATCATTTTGTTGATGATGGAGACTAGATGCCATGATGGTATAGATCATATCTGTATAGTTTCATCAAGATCGGATAAGTCTTTGATGAATTATGTGTTGATTGAAAAACTAACATTTGTCTGATTTTTGTTGGAAAATAGGCTAAGTTCAAATCCTGAAAAAATTTGGAAAAAATTTAAAAATCATTTGGCTGATGATGGAGATTAGATGCCATGATGGTATAGATCATATCTGCATAATTTCATCAAGATCGGATAAGTCTTTGATGAATTAAATGTACATTCAAAAACTTTAACATTTACCTGATCTTTGTTGGAAAACAGGCTAAGTTCAAACCACGAAAAAATTTGGAAAACATTTGAAAATCATTTTGCTGATGATGGAGACTAGATGCCATGATGGTATAGATCATATCTGTATAATTTCGTCAAGATCGGATAAGTCTTTGATGAATTATATGTACATTCAAAAACTTTAACACAAAAGACACACCGCCGCAGATGACGACGACACAGACGCCGCCACCTAAGGTAACCCTATTGTCTCGCTTTCCCTACGGGGCGAGACAAAAAGGGTGCATGCAATTGGATTATATTCTGAAAATATGCAGAGATATGCAAGAATCTAGTAGCGTCAGTAGGTTAGTTACTACATGTATGTATAGTCATTTTATGTTACTAATTATTCATTTTGTTTGAATTTATGTTTTCTAAATTTCACAGCGTCTTATACACTAGAATAAGATCTTTTTGGACAGATTTTGGTCAAATTTGGATCTGTACATGAGAGCAGCCTATCCATGGGAAAAGACAGTAATTAAATTATTTTAAAATTAATCTTACTGGAAGCCGTAGCTGCCTGAGGCAGCGATGGCTTTCAGTCAAATTAATTTCAAAATATTCAACAGTTTTCCTGTATGATGATGATGATGATGATGATTTCTGCAGCTGCGATCAGTTTGTCTTTAATCCTCTCCACTATGCCTTGTCCACTGCGAGTGTCCCGAGTTCCTTTAGGTTGTTTCTCATATTTAGTGGTCCTAGATTAAGCTACTTGCGATCTGATCACAAAACATATAACAAGTTGATGCTGTGGTATCCTTTGCGTGCATAATAGCCTTTTTCTGTATTTCCTGTATGGTTGCTGTGAAATAAACGAAATCTAGGATTTCTTTTTTCATGAGAGAGTTGATACTTACCTCCCTAATACTTTTGATATTGCTAAATATTGGCTTTCACTCAATAAACACTCAGATTTAAAACAGTTAGGTGCCCCTACTGGGCAGGGAGTCAGAGCGTAGTCTGGCGGATGCCAGCCCCACCACCGCGCATGCGCAGACTAGCACTTCCTCTGACTAGATTATTGGCTGACACACATGCAACTATTAAGAGCCTGAAGACCGAGCCTCTGTGGGGTGGAGAGGCTGGGTCCGTATCTAGGGAGGTAAGTATCAACTCTCTCGTGAAAAAAGAAATCCTAGATTTCGTTTATTTCACTTCAAGAGTATACTTACCTCCCGAATACTTTTGATATTGCCAGAATTCGAAAGTGAATCTGGCGGGAGGGAGGCGAGGTCAAAAGACCAGCTCATCCCTATACGCTTTTCTGCGTTTAAGGCACTTAAACTTCTGAAACTGTAAGAAAAAACAGTCAGGATTTGACTAACCATCGGATAACACCACCGATGTATGAGAGATGACCGAATGTCATATGCGCTCCCCCCCCCCCCCCCCCTCCTTCCTGGGAGGAAGAGTCGACTGACCTCAATGTCCTATACGCTCTCTACGTACAAGTGCCATGTACTACAGGACAGAGACGAAAAAGCTCAATTTTCGTAACTCTCAACAATGAACCACACAAATACACAAACCATCACCATATTAATAACGGGTAATCGTGACAATACAATCAACAACGGACAACACATGAACAAGACTGACCTTGTTGAAATGGCTGCTGACATCATCTTCCCATTGGTAAAGACTGATGCAGGCCCAAAAAAGTGGGTGTTTCCATAAATTAATTGTGAAATATATAAGTAATGAGGAAAAACCTCCTCAAAAAATATAAACCGAGTTATTTTTTCAAAATCGACAAGGCGAGAGGATTAGAGGTGTCACGGAGATAATGGTCTGTAAAACTTGACTCACAGTGCCACTGAGCCACCGACATAATATCATCCACAGGGACCCCATTAAATAGGGCCGTGGATGTCACTACGCCGCGGACACTGTGAGCCTTGGCCACGTCAACCTGCTTCCCGGTGGCGGATTTATGGCAAAACTGAATGCATTCCACAATCCACCTGGAAATGGTGTCCTTAGAAGCCCTGCCATGGGGTTCAATATATGACAACCATAACGCTGACTGGTCGGTGCGCCACTCCGCCGTACGTTGTTTGTACCGGCGCAGCGCCCGGACGGGACACCATGCTTTAGAATTAGGATCATATCTAGTTAAAGCAGGCAAAATAATAGGTTGACCTGGATATTTCAACGACTGATTTTTAGCCAAGAAATTAATCCTAGGTAGCAGCTTAAGGCCTTCCCCTGAAACCACAAAACGGTCATCCTCGGCTGATAAGGCATGAATTTCACTCCTACGCCTAGCCGAGGCCGCAGCAATTAAAAACACAGTCTTCAGTGTTAATAGTTTCATAGAAATGGAACTAAGTGGTTCAAAAGGCTTATCACCTAGTACTTGAAGCACTAGCGATAAACTCCAAGACGGAATCACAGGTGGATTCCTTGGTCTTAGATTGCCCATGCCTTTAATTAATACATTTAATGTATTTACTTCATCACTTCCCCTCTTAGCCAAGCAAGGAATAACAGACATTAATGCTGACTTATAACCAGCAATAGAGTTAGGCTTGAGGCTATAGGCATCATAGAGGTGACAGAGGAAATCAGCTACTACTTGAATAGATGAATCCATTGGATCAATACATCTTTTTGAGCACCATTCTGCAAATCTGTTGATTTTATAATTATATGCTCTGGAGGTTGACCCCCTCCTGGCTTTGGCCATAAACATGGCTGCTTGCTCAGAAAAGCCCTCCTTAATTCTAGATTCCTTGACAACATCCACGCAGTCAATCTGAACATTGACGGATTGTTGTGAAGGGCCTTGCCCTGGAAGATAATATCGTCCATCAGAGGCAGAGGAACCGGATTGCAGACCAGAAGGTCCAGCAGATCCGTATACCATGATCGGCTTGGCCAATCCGGGGCGATCAGAAGCACTTGGCATTCCTCTTGTCTGATTTTCTGAAGAATTTTTGGAATCAGGATTGCTGGAGGGAATGCGTATGCATACATTCTCCCCCAGCTGATAGCTAACGCATCTGTTGCGAAAGCGCTTGGATCCGGAATCGGAGAGACGTACGTCGTCATCTTCGCATTCTTCTTCGTTGCGAACAAATCGATGTTGGGTTTCCCCCAATGGTCGAACAGACGATCCGCCACACATTGATTTAGTTGCCATTCCGTGGGTAAAACACTCATCCTTCGGCTCAATGAGTCTGCTAGCAGGTTTAACCTTCCCGGAATATGAACTGCTTTCAAGGTAATCTGGTGATCCAGACACCAACAAAGCAGTTTCCATGTCATCATACAGAGACTGGGCGACTTCGTTCCGCCCTGGCGGTTTATGTAAGTCACAACTGTTGAGTTGTCTGAACGAATAAGAACAATCTTGCCCTGAACTTTCTGTAAGAAATGTTCCAGGCCCAGGACTACTGCTTTTAGCTCCAGTAGATTTATATGTTCCTTTGACTGTTCCAGATTCCAAAGCCCTGATACCGTGGACTCTTCCAGGCAAGCTCCCCAGCCCTCCATCGATGCATCTGTATACACAGTCACCTGAGGGTGGGGAGGGGTTAGCAAAACCCCCGGCAAGAGATTCTCTGTATTCAACCACCATTGCAGGTGGTGAATCAGAGGCGCCAACACTGACACATTCGAGTCCAGCGAACCTGTACTCTGGGTCCATTGTGTCATGAGAAATAACTGGATCGGCCGCCTGCGTAAGGCGGCCTGAGGAATGACTGGTTCCAATGAAACCATCAACCCCAGCATTCTCAAGTAAACCCGTGCCAGGACATGACGACTGTCGCACACTGACTGAATCAATGAGATGAGTTTCTGAACTCTCTCCTGAGTAGGATAAACATATCCTGTCTCTAGATCGAAGAACATCCCCAGGTAAACAAACTTCTGGGATGGAGTCAGCTCTGATTTTGGGAAATTGATCATCCAGCCTAAGTCTGTGAGAGTTTTCAAAACAATCTCCAGATTGGCCGACAAACTTTCCCGGGTGTGCGCTTTCAACAGCCAGTCGTCTATGTACGTGTGGACTGCTATGCTTCTCCTGCGGAGGTATGCTGTGATCGCAAGAACCACACGGGTGAAAACCCGAGGAGCCGTGGAAATTCCGAAGGGCAACACCCTGAATTCCCACTGTCTGCCCTGGAATGCAAATCTCAGGAAGCGACAAAAACTCCCGTGGATGGGGATGTGGAAATAAGCGTCCTTCAAATCTATCGACGCCGTCCACATCCCTCTCTCCAACCCCGCCAACACCGAGCGCACCGTTTCCATCTTGAAACTGGGCGTCTCGATGAACTTGTTCAATGGCTTGAGGTTGAGAATCGGTCTCCACCCTCCGGTGCGTTTTGTTACTAAGAACAGGGTTGAATAGAAGCCCGGACACCTTTGTGCCGGCTGAATAGCTCCCTTTTGTACGAGGGAATTTATCTCCTCCTCGATACACAACCTTTGCTCTGGATCTCTCGGAATGGGAGTCCAGACTGGCACTAGAGACAGTCGCGACGGCGGGCCTGTCATCCACTCTGGATGATACCCGACGGAAAGCCATCGCAAGACTAAACGGTCCTGAGTTAACCGTCCCCACTCTTGCATGTGGTCGGCTAGCCGGCCTCCCACCGGTCCACCTAGGGACCGCGGTGGACACGAGGCATGCAAGAGCGGCACTGTCTCCGTCGCCATACACACCGGAGTGGTTCTTACCGCGGTAAGCGTCCTGTCAGGACCGATAACCACGCCCAGATCCTCGCGTGCCCCGCCCCGCCCCGCGCGCACCTTGGTGCGCGGGTGGCTGCCTGGCTGACGGCGCCTGAGGAACCTGCACCCCCCTCGCTGCAGGCCGAATCGCACGCGGCCGAGGCCGACGCTGCGACGGTGGCTGGCCTCTGACTTGGCCAGCACCACCTCGAGCCTGCAGGGGACGATACGCAGGGGCCGCGGCGCGAACGTTAGCACGACGCAGCACCTCAAACTGCCCGCGCAGCGCCCTCTGGTTATTCACCAGGGTGACCGTCTCCTGGAGGTGTCGACATCCCTCACCTCCAAAAAGACCAGGACCCGTCATAGGCGTACGCAGTAGCCTATTGTACAGGTCCTGAGACGGGCACAGATTGTCCAGGGCAAACGTGCGTCTTGCCCGGACACTCCTGGTCACCGCCCGGGTCATACAGTCCAGCGCCAGGTTAATACCATCCTGGATGGTTCGCTGGACCGTGACCGGACTTGGCTGGCGCGATGCGGATGCCGTTACTACCCCCTGTAACAGCTGGGAGACGTGGGACAGAGCGGCAATCGAAGCCCTCCCACTCTCCTCCGCATCACGCAACGCGGTATTCGCCGAACGCAACGCGTTCGAGCACAAGACTCCCGTGTCAGAACGGGAGCCTGGCCGCGCATCCTCACCCAAAGCCGCGCGGTCATCCACGCTGGGCTTGGGTACCACACCGTACCGCTGGTAATCCAGGGGCACGATGCGACAACGCCTGGCCACCTCGCGAGGGGCCTTCGCGAGACGTCCACTCGACTTAATGGACGACTCCGCCGCCTTGAACATGTCAACGACATGCTCCGCCAGCGGCAGAGAAGGCATAGCGTTAGCAGTCGGTTTCCCAGCTAACCACGGCCTGTGATCACGCTGGCTAGCCGACTGCTCCACGGGCAGATCAGGCCTAACGCTCACCAACCACTGGCAAGCGTCATACCAATCCTCCTCCGTGGCTAACTGCGAGCGCTCTACAAGACGGGGTCCGTCGTCTTCCTCCTGAGCGCAAGCAGCAGAGCTTGACGGCGGGTACGCTGATACACCTGGCAAGCCAGGGAAAACATGCGGGCCTGACAGCACCGGCATGAGAATATCACTGGTTTGACCAGGAGCAGGCACCGTGGCAGAGCGCGGGGTATATATCGCCCCACCACGGGCCCGGCCAGCACCAGCAACACCCTCGGCAAGCCGAGGTATGCGGTACCGCTGGCCATCAGCAGCGCCCTGGGCCACCACCTGAGCCGCGGACTCTACTCCAGGGTGAGTAAAACCGTGGAATAAGCCGCCTGTATTCCCCGTGAGGGGTGCACAAACGTCTTCATCCATGTCCACGTCGTCAGACGGCGACCCTAGCAGGTAATCCTCATCACCCTGGTCAGAAAGATTAGACCCCGGGTCAGCAAAGAGAGCTAACCCGGGCTGACCAGGAACGGTGCCATAGGAGGTACTGGCCACCGCGGCGTGCGGATACCCCTGGACTGATAAGCAGCCCGCGGGTTCCAGCGACAACCGTCCACGGTCCCCTATCGGCGCGGCAATAAGCCTGCTGCCAGGGTCGTGGAACGCCCCCTCTAATGGGGCCACCTCTGAATCGTCGAACAACGGAAGCGGTCTAAGGAAAACCGATCCAGAGGCGGGGATTACCTGCTCCGAAGCCGATGATGAGGACAGTAAAGGATTTGGTCCAGGAAGCATGCCACGAAGCAACCCTGGAACCAAATCCTTTATTGTCCTCTTCATCTCTCCCAACATCTCGGTCCGGAAGGCCTCCATATCCACCGCGGACGAGACCTTCCCCTTACCCTTCCTACTTACAACCTCTCGTTTCCGCTTCTTCTTCTTCTCCTCCTCTACCACCTTGTCCGTCGCCTGTAAGCAGCACAAGAATTCGGACATTAACTCGGCCCCCCAGTGCTTACATATGTCACAATTAACCAAGGGACCACAAGGGCTACATTGATAGCAACGATGAGGCCAGAACTTATCAGGTAGAAAACGTCCACAGGACGCGCAACCCGGTCCCTGAAACAGGGCAAAGGACAAGGAGTATGAGCAAACTAGTTAAGCTTAGACACTCAAACCAACTCAAAGAGAAGGAAACGATCATAAAGATCAATATACATCAGAAACCAGCATAGCGACTTGAATTGCTGATAAATACATAGCCAGGCTGATTATGACGTCATTAATCCCGTGACAGGAAAAAATCGATCCCAACAAAACATCCAAGTGCAAGGACGAATTGTATGCTGAATGGATACGTCGACTACACAACCATCAGATACATATAGATAACTCTTTTCTGGCAAAAATGTTAATTATCTCCCTTTGCTTACTATAATTAACATCACCACATTATCAATAACTAGATACCTGACACTTTGTATAGACAAACCATCCAACGTGACGAACCGGAGAACTCCACCATCTGCACGCCTCTTAACTCTCTCCACCTCATGGGGAAGGAATTGGATCAAGAGGGCAAAGTGAGAAGACCTTTATACTAGGCCTCCAACTCACTGGACATTAATTTTTCATTTGGTTAGATAACCTAACATCGTTAGTAGGAAATGGAACCATGGTGGAGAGAAAACTAACTCTCTGCTGCTGTGATGCCGCCACCTAGCGTCATACAGACCTGTGGACATAAACAGAAAGAGAAATTAGTCATAGGTAGCACCGAGTTGACATAAACCAACTAACCAAGGCGCTTATCACGGTAACCGCGAGTCCCGGAAACACAATACACCGGGAAGAAAACTCGCTAATTTTACTAGAAGTCACCTGATTTAAAGGTCCTAAGTCCCCCTTTGGCGAAGTGTTCCTTCCTGCCATCCAAATCAGTGACTATCACTCCAAAATAACACCACTTAAACAGTTTAAGATTAAGGAAAAGCTATTGCACAAAAAGACATGTGTGATCTCTCTGCCAATAATCTAGCAAAGAGGAAGTGCTAGTCTGCGCATGCGCGGTGGTGGGGCTGGCATCCGCCAGACTACGCTCTGACTCCCTGCCCAGTAGGGGCACCTAACTGTTTTAAATCTGAGTGTTTATTGAGTGAAAGCCAATATTTAGCAATATCAAAAGTATTAGGGAGGTAAGTATACTCTTGAAGTGAAAATGCGATATGAGGAATTCATTGGTGAAAGGATTAACAATCATCTTCTGTTGGTCCTAAATGGCAGGTACTTTATAAACAAGGTAACTTGTATTAACCCTTTAAATCTTACACCAGGGACCAAAAACGACAAAGCCTTTCTGATGTAAGGACAATTTTCCAATAATTTCACTTGGAGCTGTTGCTGGATATGGCAGTAATAGGTTCTATTTAAATTAATTTCAAAATATTCAACAGCCTACCTGTTGTTTTGTAAATGAGACAGTGGTATTTCAGGTGTCAAATGGTTAAGAACTAGTTACATTCGTTTGATCCCAAATGGCAGGTCTTTTGTAAACAAGCTTACAGAATATGACAAATAGACATTGCATACACACGTACAAAATTTACATCTCAGCTTTCCTACATGTACCTTGTTTAGGTGTGTAGAGTGCAGGGTCTTGATAAAACCTTGTTCTTGATTTCAGATTGCTGGTTAAGTCAGTCAATGTTTGCAATGCTTGACCGATGACCAGAGAAGTCCTCGGTGTTGGAAGAGACAGGATAGAAAGTAAACTCTGAAAGAAGAAATATTTCATATTAAGAAATATCAAGGAATTTAGAGTTAACATGAAGCCATGTGGCACAATTTACTGGAAATATGGAAGTTAAGCAAATGGATGGATCAAATCTGTTACTCAAGTACATGACATCATAACAAATTATGTTACATGTAGGCGGACGTTACAATTATAATTAATGACATATACCTCCGTCATGAAGCACGAAAAGTCTGTCAAGTGTACGAATTATGTGTGCTTGATGAACTTGCAATTGCATAAACATTCTATTGAATATATTCAAACATTCTATTGAATATATTCAAACATTCTATTGCAACAGCGCCCAGTCAAATTAGTTTCAAAATATTCAACAGAATATTTATTAAATAGTAAAAGCAAACAATTTGTACAACAATGCATAGACCGTCTTCAAATATGTGTCCGTGACATACTTATTGACGTCATTCATTATGATGTCATTGTACACATCACACAGTTCATTATGACATCATATGATGGGTGGGTACCCTGGAAAGGTGAATTCCAACACACGTACAAAGTGGATGGGGCACAACTAGTAAAGGATCTCTCCATTGAGCAAGCAGATTTCTCATCGGACAGAAGCCTTCCATTATAATATAGGGTCTCTCCTGACATATTTGATTAAACTTCTCTTAAATGATATTCAGATTTAGGAAACATCCAAGATGGGCACAGAAAAAATTTGGTCTAGTGATTAACCCTATAATGTTGAAATTTGTTCAACAACATCAAAATATTTGTTAATTGAATGTCCACTAGCAAGCCAATAGAGGACTATTTAACATTTACCACTGGAATGACTGGCTAGGTTAGCGAGCTAGTCATTTCTGTAGCAAATTTTCAAAAACAGTGTTCTTTTGACCTATAAATGGACATTCTTCAAGAACACTACACAGGGTTAATGAGGAGCAAGTATTTTAAAGATTTTCCTACAAAACTGGAAAATTCTAAATGTTCACTAAAAACTTTTACCAATCAGATTCCTGTATAGAAGGTCTGAAGCGTATATATACCAAAAGGGCTGTTCCAGGTAGGTTGCACACAAATAGCACAGCAGGTTAATGGTTTAGTCTTTTAAATGATTTCCGGGAAATTTTCAGAAAATCAAGGATGGACACTGGTCAATATAATGTAGATTAGCATAGATATTACGTCGTAGTTTATGGGAACTTACTCTAACAATGTTTGGTCTTTGTATGAAAATCTCAGCTGGGAAATCATGAAAGACCACATTACTGAGGAAGTCACAAGCACTGACCAACATTGCTGCATCGCTACTCTGCAAGGAACTGGATAGAAAGTAAAAGGCATGCAAGTACATACATATTCTCAATTCTCGTGAGACAGATACATGCACACACCCAAATGCACACACATGCACGCGTACACAGACAACACATACACACATGCACAGCAGCTAGACAAATTGATCAATCAGTTTATCTTTAACAAACTTGGTTCAGCTCTTCATCAAGATTAAAGTTTCTTGAATTTTAAAATATTATCAAATTTGTTTCCAGAGCAGTGCTTGAATTATCGAGCAAATAATTCAGCCTTTTAGTAAGAGTGGTATTGTCCTTTAATATTTCACACCTGAAAATAATAGGCATGAACTTCCTAAACATATGATTAGCCATTCATTAAGAAAGCAGTTATCGAACGGAAATCAAAATCTGCATGAACACATGCACGCACGCACACACACAAATAGGAACCCATACACAATTCTGCCTCGATGAGGATAAATATCATTTGTAATGACTAATATTGGCTATACATGTATGCATAGGATTGAAAACTTACGAATGTGTCGAAGACAAAACATGACAATCAGTAGTAGTCAGGAATAGCCAGGGTAATGTAGTCATACGGAAACTGCTCGATACATCTACGGATAAGACACAATATTGATCTATACACGTACATTTCAATCAGATTCAAATTTAAGCTTTGCGCTGAATTTCCTCATTTGCTCAAACTCTTCAACCTTACACATTACATGATGTAAGAAATATTCTGTTGAATATTTTCAAACCAAATTGACTGGAAACTATCAGTTCTTAATAAGGCAGCAACAACTTTTGGTCCAATTAATTTGAAAATATTCACCAGTTTGCATGAATGGTAAAGCACACGCTGATAAAGCTATTGAGATTCGAGATATCCCTCTAACCCCTTAACTCTCAAATTTTGTCATGAAGATTTTAATGTTCTCATAGAAAATGTCTATTTTCAGACCAAGAGAAGGCTATTTTTGAAAATTTATCACTGGAATGACTAGCTCGATTATCACATATGCTCTTCTTAATTGCACAAAGGTGATCTACAAGACGGACACTGTGGCCGTACAAAAGACACATAACTATGAATTACTAGGAATACACGTGCTAGTAAGAGCGCCCCACTTCTACCTAAGCCACGCCCATTTCAAGCTAACCTCTGCCCACATTTTAAGCATGTTGGAATGGATTTGAAACTTTGAAAACTAAATACCAAATAAATTTCAAGGGAAATCTGCAGGTAAGAGGTTGAATATTTTGATACTAAATTGACTGGGGGCTTTTGCAGCATATGGCAGCAACAGTTCCAAGTTTCATTAGTTTCAAAATATTAAAAGAATATTTACTAAATTCTATAAAATTTGTAGGCTTTCATAAATAAGCTACATGTATGTTTTGATTATGACGTCAGCTAACAAGTGATGTATTTGATTATGACAGCAGTTGCTTGAGGGATAGACCAGATCCTTTCATTGTTACTGCGCATGATTCAGTACCATTGCTTTGTTCATGGGATGTCTGCTGAAGGCCTGCCTCAAGCTGTGAGGCTGCCAACTCTGTGAAATAACCAGTAGAGGAATAGTGCTGCGAATGCGATGTAGCTCCAACTGGTTCTACCCCTGCCATGCCTGCAGCGGCGACTCCCATGTGCATGTGCTGCCTAACTGTGCGTGAGTACTGATCTACAAAGGCTCTACATGAGGACTGGCTTGATATATGTGAGTGTGATGTCTCTCTACTGTGAGCCTAAAACACAGAAGATACAAAGCAATGCAAGCAATACATATATCTTTACAATTACCACTTCTGAAGAATCAATGGAAAATGAATCGAACTCTATTTAGCTTGACAGAAGGGCTTTGACTTGACAAAGTATTGTAATTTATCAGGGGAATTTATGAACTAGTAGCCCACTTAAGCCATAGTATTAACTTATCTTCAGAATTTGATCCATATCTAGTCAGTCCG
The DNA here is from genome assembly GCA_034401795.1 of Chaetoderma sp. LZ-2023a. Lineage (NCBI taxonomy): Eukaryota > Metazoa > Mollusca > Caudofoveata > Chaetodermatida > Chaetodermatidae > Chaetoderma > Chaetoderma sp. LZ-2023a. Next base: position 47,140,723 of record CM067367.1, read on the forward strand.
GCAGAATCATCAATTAGAAACATTGTGTATTTTTCAAAGTCTATTGCTGAAAACCATCCTGAAATCTAGGCAATAATTATGGGGGGGGGGAGGGTTAATAACTATGTCATGCAGGGCACAGGGCCTTGCCTTGGAGGAATGCAGCCTACAGGACAGTGCGCATCAGGGCCAAATGGGACAGACTGGTCCCCGGCCTAGATGAAGTGACCGCGCCACAACTGTTCCTCCCGAAGGTAGCAGACAGGCCACCGCTAAAAGAAGACATTCAAACAGGAATGGGAAAATAAACTCAAAGCCATAGGACTGAATCTGACCCAGACAGTCTTTGATTTCTTAAACAAAAAGTTAGCAGAACTCAAAGCGGAGACGAAATAAACGAAATCTAGGATTTCTTTTTTCACGAGAGAGTTGATACTTACCTCCCTAATACTTTTGATATTGCTAAATATTGGCTTTCACTCAATAAACACTCAGATTTAAAACAGTTAGGTGCCCCTACTGGGCAGGGAGTCAGAGCGTAGTCCGGCGGAT
>CM067367.1:47141753-47182406 GCA_034401795.1 Chaetoderma sp. LZ-2023a
GACTACTCACTGAGTCACGGTAAAAAAATAATTCTTGTTCTGCATATGGACATTTCTCAAGGCCACCAAAGAACATGTTTTCACCAGCTAGAGTGTTAAAGGGTCAATTGCTAAAATGTACACTTCTTATAACAGTGACTAACTACTAACTCTTGGTATGTTATTGGTATATCTAATCATGTTAGTTAGAGCTAATTCAATATAACAAACTTTAACAGTTAATTAAATTCAAACGGCACAAATGATCATGGTGAATGCACCAAAATAGCCCAAACTTCAGGGCAAACTCTTTGTCACTGATTGGAGAAGTTCACTCAATCTGTAGTGTACCAGCTTCAAGTTCATCTTCAAGTCTTTCCAGTAGTGGTGGCTTCCTCATCGTCAAACATGTCATCATCAGACGATTTACTGTCCCACACATTAGCTGTCTCACCATTACTATCAGTGTCTGATTCCACGTTTACAACGCCACGATGAGTGATATTTGGTTTAAAATATACGGCACAATATATAGCCAGTAATATACTATATACATGTACTGTTAGGCCCTATGACCTGACAGCGGCTGTTATGGTCATACACCGCTCTCAGACTTTAGCGCAGAAATCAAACACATTATTCATAGTTTCGCACATTCGGGCATCTTGAGATCAGCTGCCATTAAAGTTGGGGAAAACTTACTACATGCTAAAGAGGACTGCCCATACAAACGCATTGTTTACATTTTCCATGAAATTCAAACCATTAAATCCTGTGTCTCAGAATCTGTAATAACCCTGTCAGGTATCAGAAAACATGAAATCATGAGTGAATTCTGCAATATATTAAAGAAAATGTAATTAAGGTTTAACGGCCCATTGCTCGTAATGTTAAATTAGCCCCTCTGAAAATGGCGTATCTCCAATGGTATTATGGGAAATTTGATTTTGATGACGTTATTGTGATTCTATGAATATAATACAGGGTGGGAATATCGCCTCCAACAAGGGAGTACTTCTACTATTGCATTAACAATTTCAACCGACAAGACAAAATAATAAATTTGTTACGAATGTGTCAAAAATCTGGTGAATATTTTGAAACTAATTTGACTGAAAGCCAGCTTCCAATCAAATTGCTTTCAAAATATTCAACATCATACTTATATAATGACTGTAAAAGTGGAATTCTGGGATTTCAGGTTCAAATGGGTAAAATGTGATAATTCATTGGTTTAGATTTGGGGCCTACTTCCCTGATAATGTAGGTTACTAGGCCAATATTGGGCCAGTAACCTGCATTATCATTCTTGTTTTAGTAAATGTGATGTTACCGATAATGAGAACGTTATTGATTGTCGCAAGAGAGCCGCAGACACAAAATATATATATATAATATTCATTTCGTTTACCCCTGGTCGCGAAAAAACAATGTTGAAGATAAACAATCCGATAAACTCGATCATCGATGCGTGTCTTTGTTTACAATTTTCGAGATAACTAACTTCAAGCACTGTCAGTAATAAGCCTAAGTTAAGATGCTGAAGCGGTCAAATATATAGGTATCACACTTTCTGATTGGCAGTTTCATTATTCCGTGTTATCTGTCTACTGTTTAGTCTGTGGCGTACACGAAATGTGCGTAGATTGATGAATTGCACACACAAAAATATGTTATTTTCTAAACAGTTGACGCCATCTTTGCTAAATCTCATTAAATATGCGTGTATTCTCAACCAATCAGACGGTGATACCCGTTGCTGAAAACGGGTAATAACGTTATGTACTCGGATACTCCTGGAGTGAGTTCAGGAAGGTGAATGTTCGGCGAACTTTCGCGTTCTACGCGGTACAATGTTCAGTTAATAATGGAAAACGTTTTTCGGGGTCCTGAACGCACCCCAGGCACAGGTAAAACAACTATGTACGCATGTGCATGTCTATGTAAAAGCTGAGATTTTCGGTTACGTATTATGTATGAAATAGTGAAATGGAAAACAAACGAATGTCAGGTTTGCAGATTGTGTAAATCGCTTCCCTTTTCGTTATAAGACAAATTTGGCATAACACTAGCTGCAACTGGTGCATATATTGTTCTAAAAGTTATGCTTATTACGTCGGCTCAAATTAGACTATATTGTAATAAACCAATTTCAGAGAATATCTTGGTTTATTCATCCAGATTTCAAAAGAAATTGTGGATTGAAAATTTATTAAAATATACGCACAGACATCACACTAGCTTCATACACACTAAAGAATACCCAAGTGTGGTGTTCACACATGTCCATTTTATACAAAATTACGATTGACGATTACGATGATGACATTTCGACAATTATCATTTACAGCCACAAAAAAAGCTAAAGGTGATGCATGTACTTAACACATATATGGCTCCAATTGCAATTTAAATTTACATGTACGGATCCTTGACTGACTATAGACCGATTCCACTTTATGTTTAATGACGCGTAGTAAGAATCTTTGTAGCGTTACTGAATACATTTGATTGCGCGTTTGACTTTTTCCGTGACGGGTTTAAAATATTTCATGATACATTTAACATATTGTAGGATGGGGTAGACTTTCCGTTAGAAGTGCTTATAAAATAAATTAAATGCGTTTGGTGTTTGGACATGCCTGAAAACACTACGAGGTTTTGACGTAAAAAAGACGCATTTTTGCTTTGTTTTTACTTCGTCAAACAGTAAAGCTAACTATGATCTGTACTGTAGCAGATTCAACCTTCCCGGATCTTGTGATCCAGGCACCCGCAAAGCAATTTCCATGTCATCATACAGAGACTGGGTGACTTCGTTCCGCCCTGGCGGTTTATGTAAGTCACTACTGTTGAATTGTCTGATCGAACCAGAACAATCTTGCCCTGAACTTTCATTAAGAAATGTTCCAGGCCCAGTACTACTGCTCGTAATTCCAGTAGATTGATATGTTCTTGTGACTGATCCAGATTCCAAAGCCCTGAAATTGTGTCTTCTTCCAGGCAAGCTCCCCATCCCTCCATTGATGCATCTGTATACATCATTATCTGCAGGTGAGGAGGGGTGAGCAACACCCCCACCAGGACAATCTCTCTTACCATCCACCATTGAAGGTGGTGAATAAGAGGCTCCAAGACTGGCACATTTGAGTCCAGTTATCCTGTACTCTGGGTCCACTGTGTCATGAGAAACAGCTGGATAGGCCGCCTGCGCAAGGCTGCCTGTGGAATGACTGGTTCCAATGAAACCATCAACACCAGCATTCTCAAGCAAACCCGTGCCAGGATATGATGACTGATGCACACTGATTGTATTAATGGGATGAGTACCTTGTACCGTCTCCTGAGTAGGATAAACATATCCTATCTCCAGATCGAAGAACATTCCCAGGTAAACAAACTTCTGGGATGGAGCCAGCTCTAATTTTTGATAGTTGATTATCCAGCCTAAGTCTGTGACAGTTTTTAGAACTATCTCCAGATTTGCTGATAAACTTTCCTGATTGTGTGCTTTTAACAGCCAGTCGTCTATGTATATATGGACTGCTATGCTTCTCCTGCGGAGGTACATATATGCTGTTATCGCAAGGACCACCTGGTGAAGACCCGAGGAGCTGTTGAAATTCTGAATGGTAAAACCCTGAATTACCACTGACGGCCCTGGAATGCAAACCTCAGGTACCGGCGAAAACTCCTCGCCATTGGAATGTGAAAATATGCATCTTTCAAATCTATTGATGCCGTCCACATTCCCTTCTCCAACCCTGCCAACACCGATTTCACTGTTTCCATTTTGATACTCGGCATGTCTATGAACTTGTTCAGAGGTTGAGAATTGGTCTCCACCCTCCAGTGCTTTTTGTTACTAGGAACACGGCTGAATTGAAGCCCGGACAATTTTGTGCTGGTTCAATTGCTCCTTTTCGTATGAGGGAATTTATTTCTTCCTCTATACACAACCATTGATCTGGATCTTTTGGATTTTGAGCCTAGATCGGAACCAGAAACAGCTGAGATGGCAGACCTACTATCCAGTCGGGATGGTACCGACTGAAAGCCATCGTAAGACTAAGCGGCCCTGAGTGAACCGCTCTCAGTCTTGCCAGTGGTGGGCCAGACGGCAACACAACCACCCACCCCGGGTCCACCTAGGGAGAGAGGTGGACATGAGCAATGCAAGTGGCACTGTCTCTGGATTCAGAAGCACTGGAACGGTCCTTACCGTGGCAACCAGCTCATCAAGCAGTTACCAGGACCAGATCTTCGCGTGCCACAGCCCGCACCGCGCGCACCTTGGTGCACGGGCGGCTGCCTGGCCGGCTGCGTTGGAGGAGCCTGCGCCCCCTCCCTTCGCTACTGGCCGGAGTGTGCGTGGCCAAGGCCAGCGCTGGTGGCTGGCCTCTGACTTAGCCACCGCCACCCCATGCCTGCTGAGGATGGTACGCAGTGGGCGGAGCGCAAACGTGTCACATTTTGCTGAGCACTTCAAATTGCTTGCACAGCCCTCTGGTTATTCACCAGGGTGACCGTCTCTTGGAGGTGCTTACATATCTCACCTCCAAAGAGACCTGGACCTGTCATAGGTGTACGCAGATGCCTATTGTACAGGTCCTGGGACGGGCACAGATTGTTAAGTGCAAACGTGCGCCGCGCCCGGACACTCCAGGTAACTGACCGGGTTAAACAATCCAGAGCCAGGTTAATACCATCCTGGATGGCCCTCTGGACTGTTACCGGACTTGCTTGGCGCGATGTGGATGCCGTTACTATCCCCTATAACAGCTGGAGACATGCGAGAGTGCCGCGATGGACCCCCTCGAATTCTCCTCTGCACTGCGCAACGCGGTGTTAGCCGAGCGCAGCGCTCCCATGTCAGACTGGGAGCCTGGCTGCGTGTCTTCACCTAGTGCAGTGCAATCATCCGCGCTGGGCTTAGGCACTACACAGTATTTCTGGTATTCACCAGGTATGATGCGGCATCGTTTTGCCACCTCACGCGGGGCCTTCGTGAGATGTCCATGTGCCTTAATGGACGTCTCTGTCGCTGAGAACATATCCACGATATGCTCTGCTAGCGGCAGAGATGGCATCGCGGTAGCAGCCGGCTTACGGGCTAACCACGGACGCTGGTCCCGCTGGCTGTTCCACAGAAAGATCTGGCCTGACATTGATTAGCCAATGACAAGTGTCAGACCAGTCTTCCTCTGGCTACCTGTGAATGCTTGACTAGGCATGGGCCTTCATCGTCCTCTACAACATTCACAGGTGATTGCGTGGTTGGAGGAAACGATACTCCTGGCAAACCGGTGAAAGCATGCGGGCCCGATAGAGCAGGCATGCCAAAACTAGCTTGACCAGGCGCAGGCGCCGTGGCATTGTGTGGGGTATAATTACTCGCCACACCATCGGCCCCAACCCGGGCTAGCTTCTGCGCCGTGAATGCTACTCCTGCGTGAGTAGGCCCATGGAAATGTCGCCCGTGTTCCCCGTGAGGGGTGCACGTTCATCGGTTTCCATGTCCACGACGCCAGAAGATGAGCCCAGCAAATAATCCTCTTCTTCTTGGCCAGAAAGATTGGCCTCCGGGTCAGCGAGAAATGTTAACCCCGACTGGCCAGGAAAGGTACCATAAGAGGTAGTGGTACCTATAGGGTGCGGATAATCCTGGGAACCCGATAAGCAGGAACCAGACTCCAGCATCACCTGCCCATGAATGACCGGTGTGGCAAGCCTGCTGCCAGTGTTCTTATAGTGAGCTTCTATCCCTTTAAAAGGGACCACCTCTGAATCTTGGGCGACAACTGATAAATCCCTGAGGAAAACCGATTCAGAGGTGGGGATTATTTGCTCCAGAGCAGGAGACAAAGAAGGATTTGGCCAAGGGAGCATAGCGCGAAGCATCTCTGGAACCAATTCGTTAATGGTCTTTTTCACCTCTCCCAACATCTCTAGACAGAAGGCTTCCATATAGTGGATGAAGCCTTCCTCTTATCCTTCTTACTACCACTTACACTCTCCCGCTCGTTCTCAACCTCTGATGCCTTCTCCTTGGCCTGAAGCGACAAAAAGTCAGACATTAGATCGACACCCCCCCCCCCCCCCCTGTTTACATACATCACAGTTTAACAGTGGTCAACAAGAACTGCAAGTAAAGCATGGATGAGGGCCGAATCTAGGCTTAATGAAGTGACCACAGTTGGGACAACCAGGTTTCTGAAAGGCCACAAGACAAAGACAATGAGTATTTTAGTCAATGAATTAGTAAACTCAAACCAAAATAAACAGGAGAGGACCAAACGGCCATAAAGACCATTACTAATTTTTTTTAGATAAACCAGCGTTGGACAAAACTCTATTTTGTTAATAAAAAGTGCAAGGCTGATTATGACGTCATATCTTAAAAAAATAACAAGGCAATCTGACTGGAAAACAATCTCCAGGTGTAAGGATGAATTGTATTCAAAATCCAGAGCATAAAACTGGAAAGGGTAGTGATACGAGCTATATAAACATCAGATAAACAGTGATAAAATTGGCAGCAATGAAGTGCCTATTATAATAACACGAGAATACCTGCTTCTTTAGCATAGACATACTACCCGATCTCATGAACTGGATGCTCCACCATTCTCTATGACCTCTTACATCTCTCCACCATAAGGGGAAGGGAAATGGACCAAGAGGGCAGTGAGAAGATCTTACGAGACCTTCAAGTCACTGGGCAAAGATTTTGTTCCTAACATGGTAGTGGGAAATGGAACCTGGGTGGAGAGAAAAACAAAACCCCTGAAAATGTGGTCCTTTTCAATCATAGATAGATACCTGTGGACACAAACACAGAGAGATTAGAATTTTATAGCGCCAGATGTAAATAAATCAGTTTTAATGGCGCCAATCACGAATCCCAGAAACACATTACACGCAGGATTAAAAAGCTAAATTAGACAAATATGTATTAGAATTCATATGATAACTCGGCCCCGGTCTTTCCTTTTAGCTTGAGAAGACATCGTTATCACGTGGAATTGAGTATGTAAAGACACGACACGCAGAAAACGTAGCAAAAAATTTAACTAGCATGTGAATCTCTTTACCAATAAATTGGAAAAGAGGAAGTGCTAGTCTGCGCATGCGCGAGGTCGGGGCTGGCATCCACCGGACCGTCATCTGACTACCTGGCCAGTAGGGCCAACGTACTTTTTTAATCTGAGTGTTTATTGAGTGAAAGTAGATATTTTGGAATATCAAAGTCTTAGGGAGGTAAGTATACTCTTGAAGTGAAATTGGGATTCTGGGAATTCAGGGTTCAAAGTATACAAATTGTTTCCAACACATGTAAAATGTGGGTGGAGCATAGCTAGAAATGGGCAGGGCATAGCTAGAAATGGGCAGGGCATAGCTAGAAATGGGCAGGGCATAGCTAGAAATGGGTGAGGCATAGCTAGAAATGGATTCCTATATTGTTTGAAGATTGGCCCTAAATTTGGAATGACATCTCATATTCTTTATTCATTGTGAGTACATTTGCTAGATCTTTACATAACACACAGATGCTCAACGTGTATGCAATGATACTTGTAGTTAAGTGAAGGGCGCTTAAATACTATATCTTTCTCAATTTATTCAATAATTAGTGTATTTGACACAAAAGAGTCCTATGTTTAATAAATGAACCCTTTTATGACGAAGATGGCCAACAACTGCCTGTGCAGTGGTTTTGAGAATTGTCCATTTACGGGCCATGAGGACTATTTTTTTGAGAATTTACCACCGGAATGCCAGTGGTAAATTTTGAAAAATATTCTTCGCTTGGCTTGCAAATGTACATTTAATAAGCACATATTTTGTTATTCTTGACCAAATTTAGCTACTTCACAAAACCTCACACCCTCCCCTGTGCACAAACATTGCTTCCCTCCACCTCCTCCTTCAGCTCATACCCATTAAGCAGAATTTGCACACACCTGTTCATTTGTCTAACCACTTAACACATACAATGACCACAAGATTTCACAACTGTCGTACAATATAAGCGACACTGCATTGATTAATTTTTTTAATAGTCATATTTTGGGGCAACTCAGTTATTCCAAATTTTTCAATACCCGAGTTTTGGCCATTTTAATCATTTATTGACCAATAAATTATTAAATTTGGCTCCCCCCCCAAATTCTATAGTAAAGGTGTCTCGCTCATAGGCCAGTCTGTGACCCATACTGCTATCAAGATCGACCAACCTAATGTAACTGGCCACAATGCTGTGACCCTATCCCGCTATCCAGTCAGCCCCAATGAGTTTATGAGTGCTCATCTCCAGGGATGGGTGGGAGCAACATCTTATGCCTATAGCAACATTATCTAACTGCAACTAGAGTCTGCTACTCCTATGATTGTCTTCAGGCTGGTGGTACAGTACTATATAGTAACCAACATATAATTGCAAATACATCATGGTGCGCCTGTAGTAGAGGTTTTGGTCACTTTTGGACATAGTTTAAATAATAATTCAATTTATGGAAGTGATATCTTTCATGATTTACAAATAAACAGATAACTACAATCAATCTCCAATCAATTACCTTGTTGTCCTGTAAATACATAGCCATCTCAAATGCTAGATGCCTGAGGCACATAGTGGCAGCCTTGGTGACACCTTTCCCCATAAATGACAGAGAAGTACCCCCTCGACCAATATGAAAAGCTGACACAACCTGAAGAAGACAACAATAATAATATGCTAGGGCCTGTAATAATTTTATTCAAATTTTGTTGCACAATAATGAGTTTGATATGCTATCAATCCTCTTTAATTCACTGTCACAATGTCAAGGTAATTACACTTTCACATGAAAACAGTTAAATATTTTGTGAAAATTATTTGACTGAAAGCAATGGTTAATGATTAATTCCAAAATATTCTACAGATTAGTTCTTACATTGTAACAAATTTGTCACAGTTGGTCAATTGTTTTGAAAGGTTTGACAGACAGATCAATGTAGAAAGATTAGGAAAATAAAAACCTTCGCTATCATAGATCAAAATTGGCTAACCAGATCTGTAGTAGGCTCATCAGTACCTTTAAACTGTTAACCCTCAAATTTGTTTTAAAAATAATAATTTTCTATTAAAAAAATATCCATTTGCAGACCAAGATAAGACTATTTTCGAAAATTTACCACTGGAATGACTGGCTTGGTTATCGAGCCAGTTATTCCAGTGATAAATTTTCAAAAATAGTCGTCTCTTGGTCTGCAAATGGGAATTTCTTAAAACCACTGCAGAAGCCGGTTTTGGCTGATATGAGTGTTAAAGGGTTAAGTCAAATTAGTGTCAATTACTCAACAGCTTAACTTTGTGATTGGTTTGAAATTGAAATATCATGATCTTAGGATTAACCCTTTAACTCATGAATTTGTTCAAGAAAATTCCAATTTTCTCATCAAAAATGGCATTTGCAGATCAGGACTATTTTTGAAAATTTACTGAGCAGTCATTCCAGTGTTAAAATTTCAAAAATGGTCTTTGTTCTGCAAATTGACATTTCTCAAGACCCCTGCAGAAGCCGTTTTTGGCTGATATGTCTGTTAAAGGGTTAAATTGGTTTAAGTGGTATATTGTAAAGATAATGCTAGAAAACTATAAAGAAATTAATTTGATCAATAATTCTGAATTTAGTGTTAAAATTTTACAGCATTTTAGAAATCATACCTCGAGCAGTGAACTGAGAAGCTGAGAACACAGTGTGCTAGATTCAAGATCTGCTGTCTCCTGACTCCAACCTGGCCTGCAACAAATGATTGACTGACTGATTGCTTGCTTGCTTGATTGATTGATTGATTGGATTGATTGATTGATCATTTGACCACCTATCTTAACCCATTACTGATCAAAACCAGCCACCGCAATGCTCTTGTACAATGAATGTCCTTTGCATGTCAATAGAAAACTATTTTAAGCAGTTTATCTACAGAATTACTGGCTCAATGACCAACCTAGTTATTCCAGTGTTATATTTTCAAAAATAGTCTTCTCTTGGCCTGCAAATGGACATTCACTAAGAAAAATGTCAATTTTCATGACCAATCCTGACTATTAAAGACCCACCATCAGCAGAAGGCAAGTGCTATCTCAAGTGTATGTGACTGTGTTGAGATTAATATTTATTAAATTTTGCTGATTTCATAAGAATGCTATGTTTGAAATTGTCAATTATTACCATCACTCCCAAGGGGATATAGGGCATTACACTGTCTATCCATCTGTCCATTCATTCATCCGTCTGTCCGTCTTGCTGTCTGTCGCAGGTATACCTTAGAAACAACTGATTAGATTTTACTCAAAATTTAACAGAGCAAAAGGGTCTCCGCTAAGCTAATTACATGTAATTACCTTGCTGTTATATGCATTAAGCAATGCAATGTGCTCTCCAGACTTGCCAGATTGTAGAAATGTGGTGCATCTGCTAAGGTTAGACTGAGCAGTAATTTCTGTAGAAGAATTGCCCGAGGAAAACCAGACTTCTCGCTGTAAAGAGAAATAGAACAATAATAAGAACACCTATGCACATATATGTGGACTCACTTCTAAATTTCATATTTAAGCTCAGAACATAAAGCTTTACCACGAACAACTCCCACAGCAAAGGCCTAAAGTGATAGCGTTGACTCTGAATGAGTGTCTATCTAACTGGGCATGATTGTACATGTCTTCATGTGTCAGTAACGTCCACAGTTGAAATAACAGCGAGTGGAGAGATGAATATGAAGCGAGAAGAAATGGGTATGGGTTTGTACCATAGACTACTTTAAACCATCTGGTATCACCAGTGCCTAAAACTGCTCAAAATGCTACTTATATTAATTAACATTAATGGTCATGATCATTCAACAGAATTATAATCTTTGCAGGCCAAGAGGACTATTTTTTGCAATTTTACAACAAAAATTCGCAAAACATAGCTTTTTGTTGTGGTGCAAATGGACATTGCTCAAGACAATGGAAGAATACAGTTTTAGCTCTGTAACTAATCTCCACTCACGTTTTGCCTATGTTGGGATCAATCGATCCATACACTATCTGAATCTCAATTTCCAGAAAACTATACATGGTAAGCTGTTTAACCCGTACCACTTTGATGTCAATATTCTTTCTTTTAGTGTATCACTAGCAAAGAAACTGGTGTATTATTCTATAGCAATTTTATAACAATTTTGGTGCGTGTATTATTCTTCAACAACTTTGGTGCATGATGTTGCTGTCTATGACAACAACATCTTCCACCATACTTGTTGAAAAATGAATACGAGTTCATCTTTTAATTTTATTTCAAAGCTTAAAATTCTGACATCAGTGTGCTAAGGGTTTATATTTTGAAACTAATTTGACTGGTTTCCTATGACAGCAATAGCGTGCAGTCAAATTAGTTTCAAAATATCAAACAGAATGCTTATTAAATAGTAAAGATATATACAATTCATACAACAATGCTTAGTCCATCATCAATTAAGAGTTCGTGATGAACTTAGCTACGCCATTCATGACGTAATCGATTATGACGTCAGCCTGCACATCACATAGTTGATTATGGCGTCATATGATTGATAAACTGGATTCCTCTATTGTAGAGACCATTTTTGGTGAGCTTGACCATCAAGTGCTAATGATTACATTTTTGCTTAGCCAGTGCCCATTTACAGGCCAAAATAAAATTATTTAAAAAAATTTACCACTGGAATGACTGACTCGGTTACTGACCGAGCAAGTCATTAAAGTGATGAATTTTCAAAAACAGTTTTCTCCTGACCTGCAAATAGGCATTCCATGAGCACTGCAGAAGCCGCATTAACCAACTTGACCATTAAAGTCAAATTAGTTTCAAAATATTGAACAGCTCACTTGTATAATTACCTTGAAATTTAGATTCTGGGAATTCAGGGGTCAAAGTATATAAATCGAGACTAACACATAAAAATTGAGCGGAGCTTAACCCTTTAACACTCATATCAGCCGTGAATGGCTCCTGCAGTGATCTTGAGAAATGTCCATTTACAGAGGAAGAGAAGACTATTTTTGAAAATTTACCAATGGAATGACTGGCTCGATAACCGAGCCAGTCATTCCAGTGTTAAGTTTTCAAAAATAGTCTTCTCTTCCTCTGCAAATGGACAATTTTCTATGAGAAAATGGGAATTTTCCTGAACAGATTCGAGGGTTAAAGGGTTAATGAGAAATGGTCAGGGCATAGCTAGAAATGGATCCCTTCTTTATAAAAGCTAGTGACAGTATTCACCTAGATACAATACTTACCCAGTGATCAATGAATACTCCATCTTTCTATGCAGATTTGCTATGAACCCTAATAACTCCTTGTCCAAGGATCTGTGAATAAACAACAAATAACTAACTAAAGGCCTGGCCCAGTGCATGGCGAGCCTTCAGAGAATTTTGAAAAACTTTAATATTGTACATAATTATCATATCAGATGTTGCACTCTGGATGTCGTTCGGATTGCAATGTCAAAGATAGGACCAATGTGATTGTAGATTACTGGACCTATGTGGTACAGTCAATGAATAATATACATTACAATGATATTGACATGTGTAGTGATTCCTGTTTGAAGCAATTAATCCATGAATGGTCAAGTCTGCCAGAATAAGCTTCAGCAGTGGCCCTAAAAACATTCATTTGCAGTCCAAGAAGATTATTTCTGAAAATTTACAAGTGAAATAACTGGCTCGATAATCGATCCAATCATACCAGAGGGAATTTACAAATGATAATCTTCACTTAATCTGTAAATGGGCATTCTTAATGAGGAAATTGAACTTGCCCTGAAACAATATGTCCATTAACCCATTCATGCTGAATCCGGCCATAACCGACCTCAAACAGTGCTCATTTTGCATGCCAATTCGATAGCAGTGAAGACTACTTTTGAAAATTTACCACTTGAATGACTGGCTCGGTAACCGAGCCAGCCATTCCAGTGGTAAATCCTCAAAAGGTTTTCTCATGGCCTGCCAATAGACATTCAATAAAGAAATACTTGGATTTTCTTGACCAAATATAGACATTAAAGAGTTAAAATGTAACTAGACAAGCTGAGCTACTATATGTTGTCACTGAGCCATGCAGCTGTATTCCATAGAAAGCACAAGGTCAAATACTGTACCATGAATCTACTAAATGATGATCATTAACCTTGTCATACCAGTCATGTATCAAATCCAATTGTAAATTTTGAATAAAAGGTCAAGGACTGCCATAATAAGAATGAAAATCTGCATAAGATTAACCCCTCTTGTGCCAACTTGTCGCTATAATGGTAACACCGTCTCTGAAGTAGTCTTGAGGTCTGTTTATTTGAAGTTCAAGAGAAGACTATTTTTGAAAATTTACCACTGGAATGACTGGCTCGGTAACCGAGCCAGTCATTCCAGTGGTAAATTTTCAAAAATAATCTTCTCTTGCCCTGCAAATGGACACTGACTAAGCAAAAATTTAGAATTCCTGGACGAATAACCCTATAATAGCCAAGCCGGTCAAAAGACCAACTCTTAAAAAAATATTTTCCTAAATTCCAATGGTAAATTTACAAAATCAGTTCTCTTGGCCAGCAAATGGTCATTCACTAAGCAAATATTTGAATTTTCTTTAAAAATCTTGACAAATGAAAGGGTTAATTGATAAAAGCAGCATTTTGAGCACTTTGAGGAGCTGTTGACACAAGAGGGTTAAATGACAAATTTTCATAGATAGCCTCTTATACCAAAGCCCTCCACCAAACTGATTTTAACTTTTGGAGAAAGTCTGACACACAGATCTCTCTCAATGTCTGTCAATAAACATAACAAATATAGCTAAATTATTATCCAGATGTGAATGCAGGCCAGACACACAAATATTTTGAATCTGTTATAAATGGTTTGTGTACTCTCAGTTTGGGTGTCCAAATTAAGATAGAAATCATGAACACTTAAATGGTCAAGCTGGACAAAAGGTTCTTATTTGCTTCCAGCTTCGCTAATAAGAGAGCCCAAACTATCATCCTCTCAGGTTCTTATTTGCTAGCTGCTTCGCTAATAAGGGTGCCCAAACTATCATCCTCTCCGGGCCTTATTTGTTAGCTGCTTCGCTAATAAGGGTGCCCAAACTATCATCCTCTCAGGGCCTTATTTCTTAGCTGCTTCGCTAATAAGGGTGCCCAAACTATCATCCTCTCAGGTTCTTATTTGCTAGCTGCTTCGCTAATAAGGGTGCACAAACTATCACCCTCTCAGGTTCTTATTTGCTAGCCGCTTCACTAATAACGGTGCCCAAACTATCATCCTCTCAGGTTCTTATTTGCTAGCTGCTTCGCTAATAAGGGTGCCCAAACTATCATCCTCTCAGGGCCTTATTTGTTAGCTGCTTCGCTAATAAGGGTGCCCAAACTATCATCCTCTCAGGGCCTTATTTCTTAGCTGCTTCGCTAATAAGGGTGCCCAAACTATCATCCTCTCAGGTTCTTATTTGCTAGCTGCTTCGCTAATAAGGGTGCCCAAACTATCATCCTCTCAGGTTCTTATTTGCTAGCCGCTTCACTAATAACGGTGCCCAAACTATCATCCTCTCAGGTTCTTATTTGCTAGCTGCTTCACTAATAAGGGTGCCCAAACTATCATCCTCTCAGGTTCTTATTTGATAGCTGCTTCACTAATAAGGGTGCCCAAACTATCATCCTCTCAGGGTCGTCTTATTTGCTAGACGCTTCGCTAATAAGGGTGCCCAAACTATTATCCTCTCAGGGCCTTATTTGCTAGCCACTTCGCTAATAAGAGAACCCAAACTATCATCCTCTCAGGCCCTTATTTGCTAGCAGCTTCGCTAATAAGGGTGCCCAAACTATCATCCTCTCAGGTTCTTATTTGCTAGCAGCTTCGCTAATAAGGGTGCCCAAATTATCATCCTCTCAGGTTCTTATTTCCTAGTTGCTTCACTAATATGGGTACCCAAACTATCATCCTCTCAGGGCCTTATTTGCTAGCTGCTTCACTAATAAGGGTGCCCAAACTATCATCCTCTCAGGTTCTTATTTGCTAGCAGCTTCGCTAATAATGGTGCCCAAACTATCATCCTCTCAGGGCCTTATTTGCTTACAGCTTCGCTGACAAGAGAGCCCAAACTATCATCCTCTCAGGTTCTTATTTGCTAGCAGCTTCGCTAATAAGGGTGCCCAAATTATCATCCTCTCACTTTCTTATTTCCTAGCTGCTTCACTAATAAGGGTGCCCAAACTATCATCCTCTCAGGGCCTTATTTGCTAGCTGCTTCGCTAATAAGGGTGCCCAAACTATCATCCTCTCAGGTTCTTATTTGCTAGCAGCTTCGCTAATAATGGTGCCCAAACTATCATCCTCTCAGGGCCTTATTTGCTTACAGCTTCGCTAATAAGGGTGCCCAAACTAGCATCCTCTCAGGTTCTTATTTGCTAGCCGCTTCGCTAATAAGGGTGCCCAAACTATCATCCTCTCAGGGCCTTATTTGATAGTCACATCGCTAATAAGGGTGCCCAAACTATCATCCTCTCAGGGCCTTATTTCTTAGCTGCTTCGCTAATAAGGGTGCCCAAACTATCATCCTCTCAGGTTCTTATTTGCTAGCTGCTTCGCTAATAAGGGTGCCCAAACTATCATCCTCTCAGGTTCTTATTTGCTAGCCGCTTCACTAATAACGGTGCCCAAACTATCATCCTCTCAGGTTCTTATTTGCTAGCTGCTTCACTAATAAGGGTGCCCAAACTATCATCCTCTCAGGTTCTTATTTGATAGCTGCTTCACTAATAAGTGTGCCCAAACTATCATCCTCTCAGGGTCTTATTTGCTAGACGCTTCGCTAATAAGGGTGCCCAAACTATTATCCTCTCAGGGCCTTATTTGCTAGCCACTTCGCTAATAAGAGAACCCAAACTAGCATCCTCTCAGGTTCTTATTTGCTAGCCGCTTCGCTAATAAGGGTGCCCAAACTATCATCCTCTCAGGGCCTTATTTGATAGTCACATCGCTAATAAGGGTGCCCAAACTATCATCCTCTCAGGGCATTATTTGTTAGCTGCTTCGCTAATAAGGGTGCCCAAACTATCATCCTCTCAGGTTCTTATTTGCTAGGAGCTTCATTAATAAGGGTGCCCAAACTATCATCCTCTCAGGTTCTTATTTGCTAGCCGCTTCGCTAATAAGGGTGCCCAAACTATCATCCTCTCAGGGCCTTATTTGTTAGCTGCTTTGCTAATAAGGGTGCCCAAACTATCATCCTCTCAGGGCCTTATTTGTTAGCTGCTTCACTAATAAGGGTCCCCAAACTATCACCCTCTCAGGTTCTTATTTGCTAGGAGCTTCATTAATAAGGGTGCCCAAACTATCATCCTCGCCGGTTCTTATTTTCTAGCCGCTTCGCTAATACGGGTCCCCAAACTAAAATCCTGAATCACGCCACGAAAAGATTTTCAGAAATCTTGTCAGACAACAGCACTGTACCAAATTTGAATCAAAAATGATCAAAACAATTAGAGAAACAGCTCAGGATGCAGATACAATATAGCTCATCAGGTTACAGATACTGTTGTTGTTGTAAACGTAATACACACGTTTCATTTTCCATTTTGCAGTCAAAGGAAATATTTTATATTTCATATTTCATCATATTACTTATAGCTTTAAGATCAATAACATATCTTATAAACCACACATTATATATTAATGTACCTTTTAGAGGGTGTCATATGAGCTTGCAAGTAATCACCAGTATCATTAACAGCTTCATGGGCCGAGCTCAACAGCGCTATCAAAGGTCCTTTAGCGCTGTGAAGAACCTCATTTAGCCATGTCAGGATGTGACCAGGCATTGGATTGGTTGATTTCAGTAACAGCCACATAAAATGGAGGAGATTCTGTAACAAGGCTTCATCAGCAGCAGAGGACGGCGTGACTAAGAGGAACCTGGAAAACAAGGCGACGATTTGAAAAAGGTATTAACCCTGTAACACTCAAGTCTTAAGAAATGGTCATTTACAGGTCATGAAGAAAATATTTTTAAAAGATTTACCACTAGAATGACTGGCTTGATTATCAAGCCAGAATATTTTCGAAAATTGACCATTGGAATGACTGGCTCGATAATCGACAAAGTCATTCCAGTGGTAAATTTTCAAAAATAATGTCTTGGTCTGCAAATGGACATTTTCTATGAGAAAATTGAAATGCTCATGAATAGATTTGAGAGTTAAAGGGTTAATGGAACGATTGATAGAATAGCAATATTGTGCCAATAAACAGGTTATACAAGCTATAGCCAATTTATAAATAGATCAAGTTTCAAATAAGCAGGGTAGGAAATGTATGATTACTGTATTCTGCGGCTGTAGTAGTAGAAACATCCTACAGCTGCAATCAGTCCATCTTCGCTTTTACCCACTGTGTCTTGTCCTCAGCCAAAATCCTTAGCTTCCTCAGGTCCATTCTTGACTTGAGTGTACTTTCTTGAGGTTACCTCGTAGCACGCTTAGCAGATTTATGCAATGACGTCCTCTCCTGGCTTTGTATTTACTGGCTCCGAGTAGGGTGAATTCCAAGTCTCTCTGTGCTGGTATCTCTTCTGGCATCCTTAGCACATGGTCAAACATTGACCATTTTTGCTGGGCGACTTTTACAGACAGCGGCAACTTACACATCTTGTATAATAAGAAACTACTATCATCATAGGGTAGGAAATATTGTTTAGTAAACACTACAGTCCATCACAAAACCCATTGTCCACTACATTTGGCCATGCCGACTTTCTTACGCTGAGCTTATTGACCTGAAATGTGGCCAAATGAGAAATGATACAAAAGTCCAAAATATCTTACAAATTTGAGCAATACTGATCAATAATTTACGAAATTATATTTTTAAACAAAAATACATTTTCTAATCAATGAGAAAGTATAGAGCATTTTCTGCAATGAAACAACTTAAAATAGACCAGGCATAGTCAAATTGAACATAGGCTACACATTAACAGTGTTCAGGATTCATTTGGATACTGAAACCCAGGAATGCGACACCACAGCACAGTCACACATAAATAATGAGTATGTTATTACGTTGAACTACGCCACATTACTGGATCGAATCCGGAATTTTTATTGAATGCTATGCCTGATATATTTTGAAGAATGATCTAAATTGTCCCAGTGATCAGAAAATCAAAATGCGGTCACCATTTGAAATAATTTCTTAAATATGTGAACAGCCTATCTGTTTAGTAAAGTTGTTGTTCAATATTCTGAATCTATGGAAGATATTTAGATTTTTTAAATCTATTGTCCTACGGAAAACTTGCAAATCAATATGTTAATGGACCTTTCCAGTTTTTGCTAAGCCCTGCTCACCTCCAGCTAAGCTCCACCCACACCTCGCTTGTGTTGGGATCGGTCGATCGATCCCTCAACTCACTGACTATCAATTTCCAGAAAACTATACATATAAGCTGTTAAATATTTTGAATCTAATTTGACTGGGTGCTATTGCTGCCTCTGGCAGCAACAGTGCCAAATTAAATTAGTTTACAATATTCAACAGAATATTTATTAAATAGTAGACATACAATTCGTACAACAATGCATAGTCCGTCTTCAATTATGCGTTCATGACACTTATCTATGTAATTCATTACGTCATTGATTATGATGTCATTCTACATGTCACGTAGTTAGTTATGACATCATATGATGGATGGATAAAATGGAAAGGTCAATTGTAGGCCAGTCAGCATATCCAAATGTAGTGGACAAAGAATTTTGGGAATGCGCAGATGTAAATATGGCAACAAGAAATATGATAATAAGTGGGAAATAATTCAACAGCAGAAACATGAATTAGAAACGGTAAATTTTAAACTAAAAGATGTTTTCATATAATATCACAATGATTATAATCACAGACTTATACTACAAGTACCGATGAAGCACATTTCTGTGTGAAAAGTGGTCAAAATTCAATCAAGTTATTATTAAAAGGAAGCCTTTATGTAACGCAAAGAAATAACAAATACAATATTGGATAACAGGGTAGTTAAGTAATGAATGATGAAGCCACTTAAACAAACATTTCTAAACCATTTCAGTGATAATTTAAGCCATTTACCTCAATTTCAAGGCAACCAAATAGAAAGGCTGTTGAATATTGTGAAATTATTTTGCATGGAAGATATTTCTTCTCGGTAAATTAATTTCAAAATAATCGACAGAATATTTCCTATGTCATGCAGAAGTTGTTATACCTGATCTGACGCAGTTAAATGGTTAACTGTCTGGCAACATAATTTCTATAGACTATATATTCCATGGGTTTTAACTCTGGATATGCTGAATATTTTGACACCAAGTTGACTGAAAGTTGTTGGTGGCTTAGCCACCAACAACATTCAGTCAACTTGGTGTCAAAATATTCAGCATATCCAGAGTTATTGCCCATTGGAACTATTGCCTTGTAGCTTGTAGCAGTTACAGTTAATATACCTGTGTAGTACTGATGTCCAGTCTAATTTATGGAACACGTCAGGTCCCTGGTGATGCTGTGATTCGACGATATACGCGGACAAACTGTCTAGAGCAGTGATGGCTGCCTCGTGTGACGTAGCATTAGAGATATCATGTAGACACCTCTGTATACCTGAGCGTGTATGTGTCGTTAGCAAGCTAACTCTGTCTGACAGTGATAACTGCATCTCTGTACCAAATCTACAAATACAGATAAACTTGTCTACAAAGGACAACTGCTTATGGGCATATATGATAGAGGCTCGTTAACCTTTATAGTCTGAAATAGCCATATGCAGAAAAATATCCATATGCAGGCCTAGACGACTACAGAAGCGTTTTATTGTCCGACTTGACCAGTAAAGGATTAATGGATTAAATAGAGGTACCCCTATCTATAAACTGTTACACAGACTCCACTTTGGAGACCCGTTTGGTTAGGACACAGTCTATCTCTGCAATGGCAACCATTTTCGGGAAGATTTCTGTCCGGTTTATGCAAACTTTAGAATACGACATCATAATAGTAGTATGACAACAAGTTATAGTATTAAATTGTGACAACACCCACTGCCCTAAAAAAATTCAGTCAATCACACATCAGGCATTAACACTCTCCCAGAGTGAAAGGCATTGTTAGAGACTAGATCCATCTTATGATCGCAAATGTGATTTCATATCACAACTCACTTGCAATAACTAGCTGGCACCTTTTCCCTTCTCCACAGGTGGCCATCAAAGAAGTCTGACAGTGTTAGGTAGTAGAGGGATCGAATTCTAGATATGCCCCGACCCGCCCATCTACAGCTAAACTCTGCCCACGATTTGGACTCCTCGGGATCGATTTATATACTGTGAACCCTGACTTCTGAGAATCCCATTTTCAAGGGATCTATATATAGTATTTTGAAATTAATTTGACTAAAATTAGTTACAAAATTTCCAACTGCTTATATGTATAGGGACATTGAAATTGGGATTCTGGGAATTCATGTTTTAAAGGGATAACTTAAGAAAATGAGCAATCAATCAAGACACTAATGCCAACAATTATCCGAATGATACTTACTCTTTCTCACTAGCGATCTTATATATGTCATTTCCTGTCATGTGCTCAACCAAGTTCTCCATCCCATCATGCCATGCGATATGCCATGTAACGCGTAACATTTGTCCGGGAGTGCTTGACTTTATTAAGTTATGGTTAGCCAGCAATGGCACTTGATGCGGGCTCACCTCAGCATGAACGGCTACTCGGAATGGTAGACGGTACCTATGAACATAAAGACACATAATAGAGGGATCCGATATGTCACTCTGTCATCATAATCAACATATGTCATTTGTTAGCCGACGTCCCTCTCAAAATGAAGTAGCTCCGTTATGAAAAGGGAAACATCTGTCATGAAAGAGTCTGAATTTTATGTTTTTGGTGAATTAAAAATTTAATAATCTTCATTAAATAATATTTTGAAACTAATTTGATTTGGAGCTGCCATGGGACACTGGTAATGCAGGTATCAAAGACTCAAATTGATTTCAACATGCATAGAAAAGGGGAGGAGGTTGGCCAGAAATGGGCATGGCATAGGTAGACTAGGAGTTTTTTACATTCACAGACCTCAAACAAATACAATCATAAATTATCATGACTATGTAACCGCCTTACTACTGAAGCTTAAGCACATCTTAATCTGCTTCAAGTAGGATGTTGAGCAATTTCAGGCATGGATGAGACAAGAGGGGTTAAAACAGATTTCGCATACATAATGGTCTGGACTGAGTTTGGACACGACCAGTGTGTAACCTCTATGGAAGACTGTGAGGACACCCGCCACACAATCAAACAACACCTATGGTCAAGTTTGACTCTCTAATTATAGTTAGTTTGCTGGTTTACTGAACATGCGCAGTCGCTATGCCAACCCAAATGCTAAATAGTTAATTATAGTTCATTGGTTCCTGATTCCCCATTGAATTACTATTGGGGAAAAGTTGGAGCCGGGTACCAGTCTCCATTAACCCTTTCTGTTGTATGTTTTGATGGTCTACGAAAATGGGTTATTTTTGTTCGCTAAGACGTCAAAAAGTGTCCATATGACATAAAATGGGAAGGAATAGGGGCTTGAACACATTGACATACAATGGGAATGTTATTTAGTGAAATATTTACACTTTTATATGAATTTGTGGCAAGCGATCGGTGCCCGCCATTTTGAAATTTATGCAAATATCGCACGAACCATCGGAATCTAGTTAGCTATAGCTATGACCTAGGGTGGTGGGTGGTGGGTGGTGGAAGTGACTCCATCTATACATATGGGGCTCCAATGCTGCATGTTGAGGTTCTATCAGAAACAACCCACGTTTTTAGAAAACATTAGCCAACAGATTTGCCAAGTACATTTTGTCTTAGCAAATTTTAGCCTATGTTTTACAATATCTACACTCTATCATCATCAGTTAAACTTTTCAAATGAACACCTCACACAAGATTATGTTGAATATTTTGAATCTAATCTCCCTGAAAGCTGTTGCTGCCAGGACAGTAACAGCTTACAGGCAAATTAAATTTCAAAATATTCAATGGCCTACTTAAATTGAGATATTAGGATTTCATTATTAGGATGCAATTTGCCCAGAACCATTTTACAGTTAGATTTACTGTTACTAGCTACATTAATATTTATCTCAAGATGCTCTTAACAATAAAGTTTTTTCATAATCAAACTAGGAAATTGTATAAAATAAAAACAATTTTAATCATTAGCCAAATATTTATCCAATCCTGCTTTCTCTTATCCACATTTCAATTTTACTAGCACTTAGCCAATTGGCGATTGGGGAATTCGGTCCTCAAAGTACAAATATAACAATCACAGGACGCACATAGGTATATCACATATTGAAATAACTGACACAATTGATAACGCATATTAACGAGATATAAGTGTGAGAAGTTTAGTTTGCAGAATATGGTGCATGGATTGTATGGAATTTTTTTTTACAAAATAACAACCAGAAGCCTAACCCGTTAACACTCAAGTCGGTCAAAAACGGTTTCGACAGTGGTGTTGAGAAACGTCCAGGTAAACGCAGACTATTTTTGAAAATTCACCACTGGAATGACTGGCTCGATAACCGAGCCAGTCATTCCAGTGAAAAAATTTAAAAATAATCTCTTGGTCTGCAAATGGACATTTTTTATGAGAAACTTTCATGAAATTTTTTTCAGGAAATTTGAGTGTTAAAGGGTTAACTAGCAGAGTAACCACTTCATTATGGTCAATATTGCTCATGAAATAAGTAAATTTATCAAATTTCTTTTTCACGAGTGAGATGACATACTTACCTCCCTAACACTCTTGATATACTAGTATATCGGCTCTAAATTCAATAATATTCAGAATTATAAAAAGTTAGGTGCCCCTAATGGGCAGGTGGAAGTACACAGTCATGCACATGACAAACACCACCCTCTGCGCATGCGCACACCGGTACTTCCGTTACTAAATATTGGCTGACCTAGAAGCAACTATTCAATAGCCAAAGGACCAGGCCTCCGTGGGGTGGCGAGGCCGGGATCCTGTTAGGGAGGTAAGTATGTCATCTCACTCGTGAAAAAGAAATTTGATAAATTTACTTATTTCACATCATGAGAACATACTTACCTCCCTAACACTCTTGATAAAAACCAGAATTTGAAAGTAAATTTTGGTGGGAGGGAGGCAAGGTCCTGAAAACCCGCACACCCTCGAAGAGGCTAGGCTCTTTGAATTCTCAAGAGATTTAAAACATCTGAAATTGTGACTGAAACCACAACCAGGAATAGAATTTTGCATCGGATAATCGACCGATGAAGAGAGATTGATCAAAAGGCAAATGCGCTCCCCCCCCCCACCCCCCTCTTTCTGAGGAAGGTATAGGAAAAAACGCTGCTCTAAATGACTAGCACGTTCTCTAATACTTAATGAAAGTATTACTAGACATTGGAAAAAGAAGAATTGCTTCTATTTCAAAAACTCTCTGAAAAACCACAATTAAGAGACATCAACCATCACCATATTAAAAAATAAAATGACACCATTACCAAGACAGAAAATCAAAAAATGGTCATAACCACTGACCTTTGATGTCTTGGACGCGGCACTCATCTCTTCCCCCACCGGAAGAGGAGAAGTGTACCAGCTAATAGTAGGAATACCCTACCAACAAATGTGATATTTGCAAATAGCAGAGGAGGCAAACTATTTACAAACATAAACCTCTGCATAACTATTTTATTTCCTGAGGACTGAGACGGCGAGTGGGTTAGAAGTGTCACGAAGGTAATGGTCGGTAAAACTTGACTCACAGTGCCACTGGGCTACTGACATAATGTCTTCAATCGAAACACCATTAAATAATGCCGTGGAAGTTACCACACCACGGACACTATGAGCCTTGGCTCTATCTACCTGGATTCCAGTGGCTGTCTTATGACAGAATTGGATACATTCCACTATCCATCTGGAAATAGTGTCTCTTGACGCCCTACCATGGGGTACAATATATGACAACCATAGGGAACATGGGTCCGTCCGCCAAACCTGAGTTCTTTTCTTGTACTTATTCAAAGCACGGACTGGACACCATACTTTAGCACCAGGATCATATCTGGTTAAGGCAGGTAAAATAATAGGTTTACCCGGATACTTTAAAGATTGATTCTTAGCCAAGAAATTCAATCTAGGTAGAAGCTTAAGGCCTTCACCTGTAACTATATAACGGTCAGGCTCAGCAGACAAGGCATGAATTTCACTCCTGCGTCTGGCTGAAGCCGCCGCCACTAAAAATACAGTTTTAAGTGTCAATAATTTTACAGATATAGCACTAAGTGGTTCAAAAGGCTTATCACTCAAAACCTGCAGAACCAGAGAAAGACTCCATGACGGTGTCAGTGGAGGATTTCTAGGTCTGAGATTGCCCATACCTTTAATAAGAGTATTTAAAACACTTACTTCATCACTTCCCCTCTTTGCCAAGCAAGGGATAACAGTCATCAATGCTGATTTGTATCCAGCAACAGAATTAGGTTGAAGGTTATAGGTATCATACAGGTGACATAGAAAATCAGCTACTACCTGAATAGATGCTTCCATCGGATTGATACATCTCTTTGAGCACCATTCTGCAAATCTGTTGATTTTATAATTATAAGCTCTGGAGGTTGACCCCCTCCTGGCTCTGGCCATGAAATTGGCTGCTTGCTCAGAAAATCCCTCCTTAATTGCAGATTGTTTGACAACATCCATGCAGTCAATCGAAACATTGACGGATTGTTGTGAAGGGTCTTGCCCTGGAAGATAATATCGTCCATCAGCGGCAGAGGAACCGGATTGCAAACCAGAAGGTCCAGCAGATCCGTAAACCATGATCGGCGTGGCCAATTCGGGGCGATCAGAAGCACTTGGCATTCCTCTTGTCTGATCTTCTGAAGGACTCTTGGAATCAGGATTGTTGGAGGGTATGCGTATGCATACATTCTCTTCCAACTGATAGCTAGCGCATCTATTGCGATAGCGCTTGGATCTGGAATCGGAGAAACGTACGTCGTCATCTTCGCATTCTTCTTCATTGCGAACAAATCTATGTTGGGCTTTCCCCAATGATTGAACAGGTGATCCGCCACACATTGATTTAGTTGCCATTCCGTAGGCAGAATACTCATCCTTCGGCTCAATGAGTCTGCTAACAGATTCAGCCTTCCCGGAATATGAACTGCTTTCAAGGTGATCATATGATCCATGCACCAGCAAAGCAACTTCCATGTCATCATACAGAGACTGGGCGACTTCGTTCCGCCCTGGCGGTTTATGTAACTCACTACTGTAGAGTTGTCTGAACGTATCATCACAAATTTTCCCTTCACCTCCCCTAGGAAGTGTTCCAGGCCTAGAACTACAGCCCGCAGTTCTAGCATGTTGATATGTTCCTTTGACTGTTCCAGATTCCAAAGCCCTGATATAGTGGCTTCTTCCAGGCAAGCTCCCCAACCCTCCATCGATGCATCCGTAAACATCGTTACTTGAGGGTGGGGAGGGGTCAGCATGACCCCCGCCAGGAGATTTCGTCTCTCCATCCACCAATGAAGGTGATGAATGAGAGGGTCCAACACTTGAATGCGCGAGTCCAGTGATCCTGAACTCTGCGTCCACTGGGTCATGAGAAACAACTGAATCGGCCGCCTGCGTAAGGCCGCCTGAGGAATGACCGGTTCCATTGAAACCATCAGACCCAACATTCTCAGATAGACCCGTGCTAGAATATAACGACTGTTGCACACCAACTGAATACACGAGAGGAAACTTTCCACTCTCTCCTGGGACGGATAAACATATCCTATCTCCAGATCGAAGAACATACCCAGGTAAACAAACTTCTGGGATGGAGTCAGCTCTGATTTCGGAAAGTTGATCATCCAGCCTAAATCTGTGAGAGTTTCCAAGACTATCCTGTCAAACTTTCTGGGTTGTGTGCTTTTAGCAACCAGTCGTCTATGTAAGTGTGAACAGGTATATTTCTCCTGCGGAGGTATGCCGTGATAGCAAGTACCACTCGAGTGAAGACCCTTGGAGCCGTCGAGATGCCGAATGGAAGAACCTTGAATTCCCATTGGCGTCCCTGAAAAGCAAATCTCAGGAACCGACGAAACCTCCTTGCAATTGGAATGTGGAAGTAAGCATCCTTGAGATCTATAGATGCTGTCCACATCCCCTTCTCTAACCCCAACAACACCGATCTCACTGTTTCCATTTTGAAAGTCGGAGTGTCTAAAAACTTGTTTAGAGGCTTGAGGTTGAGAATTGGTCTCCACCCCCCGGTGTTCTTTGCCACAAGAAACACGGTTGAATAGAAGCCCGGGCAATCCTGCGCCGGTTGAATTGCTTCTTTTAGAACGAGAGAATCTATCTCCTCTTCTATGCACAACCGCTTGTCTGGATCTCGTGGAACTTGAGTCCAGACCGGTACCAGAGACAAATGCAACGGCGGACCTCTTATCCAATCTGGACTGTATCCCTGCGAAAGCCATTGCAAGACTAAGCGGTCCTGAATTAACCGCGCCCACTTCTGAATGTGACAAGTCAAACGACCTCCCACTGGTGCACCTAGGGTTGACGGGGTGCCCATAAACTTCAGAAGTGGGTGTGTCTCTGATACGAGTGGCAACACCCCAGTGGTACTTGTGATAACCGGAAAAAATTTTCTTGCGTCAGGCCCGGTTACCACGCGCCGCTCCCCGCGCGCCGCGACCAGCGGGCTGCTGCCTGGCAGGCTGCGCTTGAGGCGGCGGCTGTCGCACAACAGCACGCTGCTGCTGGCGTAGCCGACGCGGTCTCTGAAACCGGCCGGCCTGCTGGCCTCTGACACTGCCAGCCCCGCCACGAGCATACGGCTGTCGAGCAGCCGAGGGCTGAACACGCACGTGTTCCCTGCGCAGCACTTCAAACTGTGCCCCGCAGCGCCCTCTGGTTGTTCACCAAAGTCACTGTCTCCTGCAGGTGCCGACAACCTTCACCTCCAAAGAGTCCAGGGCCCGCCATCGGCGCTTGCATCAAGCGCGACTTGAGCTCCTGAGACGGGCACAAATTGTCCAGTGCAAAAGTGCGCCTCGTCCTCAGCGACTTCGTGACAGACCTAGTCAGACAGTCCAACGCCAGGTTGATGCCATCCTGGATGGCTCGTTGGACTGTCACGGGACTAGGATGTTGCTGCACCGACGCTGCCACCACCCCCGACAGCAGCTGAGAGACATGCGACAGCGCACTGATCGCTGCTCGCGAGCTCTCCTCGGTGTCGCGCAAGGCGGCATTCGGCGAGTGCATAGCGCCCGAGCACAAGGCTCCCGTGTCAGCCCGGGAACCCGGCCGCGTATCTTCGCCCAGAGCGGCGCGGTCATCCGTGCTCGGTCTTGGCGCCAGGCCATACCGAGCATACTGACTGGCAGTAACCCGACATCGCCTCGCTACCTCGCGGGGGGCCTTCGCGAGGCGACCTTTCGGTCTGATCGACTCCTCTGCCGCCGTGAACATATCTAAGATATGTTCAGCATACGGCAGAGACTAAACGAAATCTAGGATTTCTTTTTTCACGAGAGAGTTGATACTTACCTCCCTAATACTTTTGATATTGCTAAATATCGGCTTTCACTCAATAAAACACTCAGATTAAAAACAGTTAGGTGCCCCTACTGGGCAGGGAGTCAGAGGTAGTCCGGCGGATGCTCGCCCCACCACCGCGCATGCGCCGACTACTACTTCCTCTGGCTCATTTATTGGCTAACACATGCAACTACCAAGAGCCTGAAGACCGAGCCTCTGTGGGGCGGAGAGGCCGGGTCCGTATCTAGGGAGGTAAGTATCAACTCTCTCGTGAAAAAAGAAATCCTAGATTTCGTTTATTTCACATCAAGAGTATACTTACCTCCCTAATACTTTTGATATTGCCAGAATTCGAAAGTGAATCTGGCGGGAGGGAGGCGAGGTCAAAAGACCAGCTCTTCCCTATACGCTTTCAAGCGTTTAAGGCACTTATGACGTCTGAAACTGTGTGAAAACACAGTCAGGATTTGATAAACCATCGGATAACACAACCGATGCCTGAGAGATGACCGATTTGTCATATGCGCTCCCCCCCCCACCCTTGGGAGGAAGATTAAATGACCTCAATGTCCTACACGCTCTCTTCGTACTAGTGCCAAGTACTATAGGACAGAGACGAAAAGGCTCCATTTTCGTATACTCTCTCTAAAGAACCACAACCCACATAAACCATCACCATATTAATAACACTGGGTAACGTGACAATACAAAACAATGAACAACACATGAACAAGACTGACCTTGTTGTACTAGGAAGCTGTCATCACGATTCCAGTAGAGAAGCATGATACAGTCCCGACAAGTGGTTGTCACCGTCGCTGAATGGCGAAGTATATAAGCAATGCGGAAGCACTCTTCACAAGCATAAAGCGGTTATTGTTTCAAAATCGACAAGGCGAGAGGGTTAGAGGTGTCACGGAGGTAATGGTCTGTAAAACTTGACTCACAGTGCCACTGAGCCACTGACATAATATCATCCACAGGGACCCCACTAAACAGGGCAGTGGATGCCACGACACCGCGGACACTGTGAGCCTTGGCCACGTCAACCTGTCGCCCGGTGGCGGATTTGTGACAAAATTTAATACATTCCACAATCCACCTAGAAATGGTGTCCTTAGACGCCCTACCATGGGGTTCAATATATGACAACCATAAAGCTGATAGGTCGGTACGCCACTCCGAAGTACGCTGTCTGTACCGGAGCAGCGCCCGGACGGGACACCATACTTTAGAACCAGGATCATATCTAGTTAAAGATGGCAAAAAAAAGGCTGACCTGGATATTTCAATGACTGATTTTTAGACAAGAAATTAATCCTAGGTAGAAGCTTAAGGCCTTCCCCTGTAACCACAAAACGGTCAACCTCGGCTGATAAGGCGTGAATCTCACTCCTACGCCTCGCCGAGGCCGCAGCAATTAAAAATACAGTTTTAAGAGTTAACATTTTCATAGAAATGGAACTAAGTGGTTCAAAAGGCTTATCACCTAGTACCTGGAGCACCAGTGATAAACTCCAAGACGGAATCAGTGGAGGATTCCTTGGTCTTAGATTTCCCATGCCCTTAATTAATACATTTAATGTACTTACTTCATCACTCCCCCTATTAGCCAAGCAAGGGATAACAGTCATTAAAGCTGATTTATAACCAGCAATAGAGTTAGGCTTGAGGCTATAGGCATCATATAGGTGACAGAGGAAACCAGCCACTACCTGAATAGATGATTCCATTGGATCAATACATCTTTTTGAGCACCACTCTGCAAATCTGTTGATTTTATAATTATATGCTCTGGAGGTTGACCCCCTCCTGGCTTTGGCCATAAACATGGCCGCTTGCTCAGAAAAGCCCTCCTTAATTCTAGATTCCTTGACAACATCCACGCAGTCAATCGGAACATTGACGGATTGTCGTGAAGGGCCTTGCCCTGGAAGATAAGGTCGTCCATCAGAGGCAGCGGAACCGGATTGCAGACCAGAAGGTCCAGCAGATCCGTATACCACGATCGGCTTGGCCAATCCGGGGCGATCAGAAGCACTTGGCACTCCTGCTGCCTGATTTTCTGAAGCACCTTTGGAATCAGGATTGCTGGGGGGAATGCGTATGTATACATTCCCTCCCAGCTGATAGCTAACGCATCTGTTGCGAAAGCGCTTGGGTCTGGAATCGGAGAGACGTACGTCGTTATCTTCGCATTCTTCTTCGTTGCGAACAAATCTATGTTGGGTTTCCCCCAATGGTCGAACAGACGATCCGCCACACATTGATTTAGTTGCCATTCCGTGGGTAAAACACTCATCCTTCGGCTCAATGAGTCTGCTAGCAGATTTAACCTCCCCGGAATATGAACTGCTTTCAAGGTGATCCCATGATCCAGGCACCAACAAAGCAGTTTCCATGTCATCATACAGAGACTGGGCGACTTCGTTCCGCCCTGGCGGTTTATGTAAGTCACTACTGTCGAGTTGTCTGAACGAATGAGAACAATCTTGCCCTGAACATTCTTTAAGAAATGTTCCAGGCCCAGGACTACTGCTCTTAGCTCTAGTAGATTGATATGTTCCTTGGACTGATCCAGATCCCAAAGCCCTGATACTGTGGACTCTTCCAGACAAGCTCCCCACCCCTCCATCGATGCATCTGTATACAGAGTCACCTGAGGGTGGGGAGGGGTCAGCAAAACCCCCGGCAAGAGATTCTCTGTATCTAACCACCATTGCAAGTGGTGAACCAGAGGTGCCAACACTGACACACTCGAGTCCAGCGAACCCGAACTCTGGGTCCACTGTGTCATGAGAAACAACTGGATCGGGCGCCTGCGCAAGGCGGCCTGCGGAATGACTGGTTCCAAAGAAACCATCAAGCCCAGCATTCTCAAGTAAACCCGTGCCAGGACATGACGACTGTCGCACACCGACTGTATTACCGAGATGAGTATTTGAACCCTCTCCTGAGTGGGGTACACATACCCCGTCTCCAGATCGAAGAACATGCCCAGGTAAACAAACTTCTGGGATGGAGCTAGCTCTGATTTCGGGAAATTGATCATCCAGCCCAAGTCCGAGAGAGTTTTCAAAACAATCTCCAGATTGGCTGACAACGATTCCCGGGTGTGTGCTTTCAACAGCCAGTCGTCTATGTACGTGTGGACTGCTATGCTTCTCCTGCGGAGGTATGCAGTGATCGCGAGAACCACACGGGTGAAGACCCGAGGAGCCGTGGAAATCCCGAAGGGTAACACCCTGAATTCCCACTGCCTGCCCTGAAATGCGAATCTCAGGAAGTGACGGAAACTCCTCTCTATGGGAATGTGGAAATACGCATCCTTCAAATCTATGGAAGCGGTCCACATTCCTCGCTCCAACCCCGCCAATACCGAGCGCACAGTCTCCATCTTGAAACTGGGCGTCTCTATGAACTTGTTCAAAGGCTTGAGGTTGAGAATCGGCCTCCACCCTCCGGTGTTTTTCTTCACTAAGAAGAGGGTTGAATAGAAGCCCGGGCACCTCTGTGCCGGCTGAATGGCTTCTTTTAGTATGAGGGAACTTATTTCCTCCTCTATACACAACCTCTGATCCGGATCCCGTGGAATCGGAGTCCAGATCGGCGCGAGAGACAGTCGCGATGGCGGGCCTGTCATCCAGTCGGGACGATACCCGACTGAAAGCCATCGCAAGACTAAACGGTCCTGAGTCAACCGCTTCCACTCTGGCAAGTGGCCGGCCAAACGGCCGCCCACCGGTCCACCTAGGGATAGAGGCGGACATAAGGAGTGCAAGAGTGGCACTGTCCTCTCGGCGTGAAACACCGGAGTGGTTCCCACCGCGGTAACCAGCCCATCAGGCCCGATTGCCGCGACCAGATCCCCGCGCGCCCCGCCCAGCGCCGCGCGCACCACGGTGCGCAGGCGGCTGTCTGGCTGGGTGCGGCTGGGGAGCCTGCGCCCCCCTCGCTGCTGGCCGAATCGCACGTGGCCTAGGCCTACGTTGCGACGGTGGCTGGCCTCTGACCTGGCCAGCACCACCTCGAGCCTGCAGAGGACGATACGCAGGGGGTGCCGCGCGAACACGCTCCCGCCGGAGCACCTCAAATTGTTCACGCAGCGCCCTCTGGTTGTTAACCAGAGTGACCGTCTCCTGGAGGTGCCTGCATCCCTCACCTCCAAAGAGACCAGGACCTGTCATAGGCGTCCGCAGCAGCCTATTATACAGGTCCTGGGACGGGCACAGATTGTCAAGGGCAAACGTGCGCCTCGCCCGGACACTTCTGGTCACCGCCCGCGTCAAACAGTCCAAAGCCAGGTTGATACCATCCTGGATGGCTCTCTGGACTGTTACCGGGCTTGGCTGGCGTGATGCGGAGGCCGCTACCACCCCCTGTAGCAGCTGGGAGACGTGGGACAGAGCGGCAATCGACGCCCTCCCACTCTCCTCCGCATCACGCAGCGCGGCATTCGCCGAACGCAACGCGTTCGAGCACAAGACTCCCGTGTCAGAACGGGAGCCCGGCCGCGCATCTTCGCCTAAAGCCGCGCGATCATCCACGCTTGGCTTTGGCACCACACCGTACCGCTGGTAGTCCAGGGGCACGATGCGGCAACGCTTCGCCACCTCGCGAGGGGCCTTCGCGAGACGTCCATTAACCTTAATGGACGCCTCCGCCGCTTCGAACATGTCCACGACATGCTCAGCCAGCGGCAGAGATGGCATAGCGGTAGCCGCCGGCCTACCAGCTAACCACGGCCTATGGTCACGCTGGCTAGCCGGCAGCTCCACGGGTAGATCGGGCCGAACACTTACTGGCAAGCGTCCGACCAATCCTCCTCCGTGGCTAACTGTGAGCGCTCTACTAGACGAGGGCCTTCGTCTTCCTCCAGAGCACCCGCAGTTGACGTCGACGGCGGATAAGCTGATACCCCTGGCAAGCCCGGAAAAGCATGCGGGCCAGAGAGAGCAGGCATGCTGAACTCCGCGGCTTGACCAGGAGCAGGCGCCGTGGCAGAGCGTGGGGTAAACACCGCCCTACTGCGGCCCTGGCCAGCACTAGCGACACCATCGGCAAGCCGAGGTATGCGGTATCCGTGGTCAACAGCACCGCCCAGGGACACCTTCTGGACCGTGAAATCTACTCCTGCGAGAGTAGAACCACGGAACACGTCGCCTGTATTCCCCGCGAGGGGTGCACAGACGTCGTATTCCATGTCCACGTCCTCAGAAGGCGACCCTAGCAGGAGATCCTCTCCCTCCTGGCCAGAAAGATTAGACTCCGGGTCAGCAAAGAGAGCTAACCCGGACTGGCCAGGAAAGGTGCCATAGGAGGCCTTGACACCTTCAGCGTGCGGATACCCGGGGTCTGATGAGCAGACCGCGGGTCCCAGCAACAACCATTGTCCACGGCCCCTCGGCGCGGCGCCATGCCTGCTGCCAGGGTCTTGGACTGCCCCCAACAAAGGGGCCACCTCTGAATCCACAAACGGACCGGACCTAAAGAGACCGGATTCAGAGGCGGGGATCACCTGCTCGGAAGCAGATGCCGAGGACAACAAAGGAGCTGGCCCAGGAAGCATGCTGCGAAGCAACTCTGGGACCAAATCCTTTATTGTCCTCTGCATCTCTCCCAACATTTCGGACCTGAAGGCCTCCATATCCACCGCGGATGAGGCCTTCCTCTTACCCTTCTTACTACCCTCCTTCTTCTTCTTCCTCTCTTCCTCCATCACCTTCTCCCTCGCCTGCAATGAGAGAAAATCAGACATTAGATCTCCCCCCCACTGCTTACATACATCGCACTTCAGCAACGGTCCACAGGGACTGCAGCTGAAGCACAAGTGCGGTACGAATCTATTCTTCAGAAACCTCCCGCAGGACGGGCAACCAGGTCTCTGAAACAGGACAAAGGACAAGGACAATGAGCAAGATAGTTAAGGTTAGCGAACTCAAAACCAACTAAAAAGAGAGGGACAGGATCCTAAAGATCGCAAGTCAAGAAGAACCAGCGTTGGACAAAACGTTAAATGTTAATAAAGGCCAAGGCCGATTATGACGTCATCAATCCCGTGACAAAAATAATCGATCCGCAACAAGCACCAAGTGCAAGAACGAATTGTATAAGTAACCGGAACATTCCAGTTGAATTGGCATTTCGAGTACACAACAATCAGATATACAGAGATAACTCCTTCCAATTCTAGCATTGGCAAAAAAGGAAATTATCTCCCCTTTTGTTTATCAATAATTAGATACCTGACACCTTGTACAGACAAACCATCCAACGTGATGTACCGGAGAACTCCACCATAGTACGCCTCTACACTCACTCCACCGAAGGGGAAGGAATTGGATCAAGAGGGCAAAGCGAGAAGACCTTTATAACAAGCCTCCAACTCACTGAACATAGATTTTTTGGTTAGATAACCTAACAGTATTAGTAGGAAATGGAACCGTGGTGGAGAGAAACATATCCTCTTGTGCCGAGAAGTCCATCAAAGCTTCTATCGTGATACCTGTGGACAAAAACACAAAGAGAAATGAGACTTATGAAGCACCATGTTGTAAAAAACCAACTCAAATAGGCGCTAATCACGGTAAGCGCGAGTCCCGGAAACACATTATACCGGGACAAAACACGCTAGAATATCATAGAAATCACCTGATAAAGAGATCCAGCTCCTTCCAAAGGTGAGTCCTCTCTTTCCGACATGACACGAACGTACAACAACCGTCAAATAAGTGAAAAACAAGGTAAACGCGCAGAAAATGTAGAGTAGCACAAAACCGCATGTAACCCTTAGCCAATAAATGAGCAAAGAGGAAGTAGTAGTCGGCGCATGCGCGGTGGTGGGGCGAGCATCCGCCGGACTACCTCTGACTCCCTGCCCAGTAGGGGCACCTAACTGTTTTTAATCTGAGTGTTTTATTGAGTGAAAGCCGATATTTAGCAATATCAAAAGTATTAGGGAGGTAAGTATACTCTTGATGTGAAAACGCCTCTGACCAGTCTTCATCCGTGGCTACCTGCGAACTGCCGACGAGCAACGGGCCCTCGTCATCCTCAATGGCATTCGCAGGTATGGCCGAGGAGGAGGCTATAGACGAACCTGGCTGCCCAGGGAACGTATACGGGCCCGCGAGGGCCGGCATAGCATTCTCCATAGGCAAACCAAGCTCCAAGGCCGCGCTTGTGCGAGGGGGGTTACACACACCAGCGCGGCCTGGAACGTCCGTGTGAGATTCCACGTCCAACCGTGGAATCTTATACGGCCGGCCGTCTGCTCCAAAGCGGGCCACAGGCTGAACCATGAAACCTGCTCCAGGCGATGCGAACATCAAGCCTGGGTCCAAGACGGCCGCCCCTGGATCACTAAACGCATTGTCCGAGCTAATAGGCCATGATCCAGGGACGGGGGCTACCTGCACCGAGGTCGATGCGCAGGAAGTTGAAACACCTGTGCCAGGCAACATGCCGCGAAGCATGTCAGGCATCAGGTCTTTCAAAGTCCTGCGCATCTCACTCACCAACTCACTCTTGAAGGCCTCGAGACCACTCTTCTCCGAGGCCTTCTTCTTCCCCTCCTCTGCCATCATCCTCGCCTGTAAAGAGAAGAATTCAGAGGTTAGATCACCCCCCCCACTTTTCACAAATAACACATTTGTTGGACAGCCTACAAGCTGAACACAGATGGCAAGGGTGGGGGAAGAATCTAGCCTTCATAGACTTGAGGCAGGACGGACACTTCTGAAAAGACGGATACGAAGACAATGAGTATGACAGTCTCAAAGCCTTGATAATGGATCTTTTAAGAAGAAACCAAAACAACCACGAGAGAAGACATCCACTATTACGACCACCCTGACGGGACAGGCGACTTCTCTAGTTAATAACTCCAAATACAACCAGAACCCCACTCTTTTTAGATTAAGAGAGAGAGAGAAAGAACATGACTATCTAGATATCTCTCTACACTTCTTAATAAACAGGGGATGAACACATCACCGACATCTCCAAACTAAGATTATGACATCAAGGAAAGAGAAACTCTGGTTGATTATGACATCAAACCTCACTATGCAAAAGCTCCTACCAGGAGAGGGGACGTCAGATTTATGTAAGAAATATCTAGATCTCCAGACATTCTCCGCTCTCGACTAATATAATATTAAATTATATATACTCGAGAACCCATGCACACGCAAGAGAGAAAATAGTGCAATAGCAAACGGCAGCAGAAAATGTAATTATTTTCAAATAATCATGCGCCATAATTAATAACTCCCTTAGCCTGGGCACAGGCAACCATCCTCTTGTGCAGGAAACACGTCCATCCATCCGCCGAGACTCCTCTTCCAGAAGAACTGATGAGGGGGGATGGGACAAAAGGAAGGAGATATTTTATTTATTAATATATTATATCTCCAACCCGTAGACATATCACGATGATAAGTCATCCTGGGACGTGAACACCTTCCAGAGAAGACCAGGCAACCTTGTATAGACACAAGACCGACCTGTAAGCATAAAACACAAGAGTTTATTAGCCCTAGGCGCTGGGAAAAAATTTACAAGGATTCCCAGCGCCTGAAAACGCGGTACCGCCGAAAACGACCGCTACGAAAACCGGTAACACACGAAAGTTACAAGTCTCAAATAAAAGCCAGGAACAATGTCACCTTGGAAGATGACGAGGAGGGCTCCTCTGACATTTTCGCATCAGCCATGATAGATTTGGATGTATTGTTCTCTTATGAATTCAGAAAAGCGCCTGTGAGGAATTTCCACCAGTTGCTTCCAGCCAATATATTAGAAAACGGAAGTACCGGTGTGCGCATGCGCAGAGAATGGTGTTTGTCATGTGCATGACTGTGTACTTCCACCTGCCCATTAGGGGCACCTAACTTTTTATAATTCTGAATATTATTGAATTTAGAGCCGATATACTAGTATATCAAGAGTGTTAGGGAGGTAAGTATGTTCTCATGATGTGAAAATCACAATTTCTGCTTCATGAGTGAATGATTGTCTATAAACAGGCTATGAGCACACAATTTTTCAACATTTACCACTCGAATGGCTGGCTCTGTTATCGAGCTAGCCATTCCATTGGTAAATTTTCAAAAATAGTCTTCTCCTGGTCTGCAATTGGACATTTCACAAGACCACTACAGAGGCTGGTTTTGGCTATCTTGACCAGTAAAAGGAAGAGGATTATGATATAAGCATTGTACCTAAAGTTGAACAGTCATTATTGAATTGAGCAAGTCAGAAACTACACACCTGGGTTTTACAACAGCGGGTAAGGTGTACCGTTTCCTGGGAACATCACCAGCACTACTACTGTAGAATAATAATAATAATAATAAGTGATGATGATGATGATGATGATGATGATGACCAGAAATGTAGTCGCAACCATGAAGCTCGACTCTACAATCTAGACAAATGCTAAACATAGAAGGCTTACCAGTGACCATGACCTTTTGACCCTAATGTCATTGTGTCCCCTCACATTAGAAGGAAGCATGTGTCCAAAGGTGTGTGCAGTATGATTAACCCAACAAGAGATATGAACATCTAATCTGAGCTAAACGCAAAAGGTTATTGAATAAGAAACCTATGTTTTGTCATTATCACAATTTATCTTGAACATTGACCTTTTGATGCCAAGGGCCTGTGGCGCTCACCTGGACCATTGGCATTTAAACCACTTGCATTTAAATAGACATGATTGATGATTTTTGGAAAATCCAAGATGGCCACCAAAAAATTTCACCTGGCAATATTCTCGTTTAATATGTTGAAGCTAGGGGTGTGCATTTGGAGAAATACCAGTACGCGTGTACACGTTAGTTTTAACGAACGTGTACATGTATTTAGCATTCTTCTGCAAAAATGTAGTATTAATTTGATATACATTTAGCCAATTATTAAATGTAGAGGTTGTATTATGGTGGGTTTTGGAAATTAAAATAACAATTTATTAACTCGCCCTCCCCACCCACACCCGCATTGTGTCAACAGTGCCTCTAACCACCCAAAGTTATACTCATTTTGATTTTTAAAATACAAAATATTACATTTTTGTGCTCCGTTAAAGTCTATTTGCAGCTCAAGAGATTATTTTGTAAAATCTTCACTGGAATTTACAAAAAGAGCATATCAAATGGATATTTCTCACGACCACTAGATGATGTTTAGGTCGGCTTTAACATTAAAACGAAAATGAAAATCCTAACTCAGGGTCAATTTGCATGCCAAGAGAAAACCATTTTTAAACATTACCACTGAAATGATTGGCTTGGCTAATGAGCCACACATTGCAGTGGTAATTTACAAAACTAATCTCTTTGTCTGCAAACGGAAATTCATAGACAATTTCAGAGGCCACTTTGGCCGGCCTGACCATTATATGGTGAAGTTGACACAAGAGGGCTAAAGCTTGTTTACCGACTTTGACAAAAAATTGTATTTGGTCCATGTTCGGGACAGATCAACATCAAGCAATAATCATTCACCCTTTGATGGTCAAACTGGCTAAGAAAAATAGAAATCTGACATTACTGAATGCCTATTTGCGGACAAAGATAAGATAACTTTTTGAAAATTTACCACTGGGATGATTGGCTCGCTCGGTGAGTCAGTCACTGCAGTGATAAATTTACAACAAATAGTCTTCTCTCCACATGCAAATAGACCTTCAATAATGACATATTTCTCAAGACCATTATAGACTGTTTTTGCCAGCTTGGCCATTAATGAGTTGATTAAACGCTGGCGGCGATCAGTCCACTGTGAACTTAGATGACACACTTCACGGCATTCATAGTGATAAGCTGTGTTGACAAGATCACGCTTGAACGCTCAACAGTAATTCACATCTATGTGATCTGACAAGAAGTGGAATACCTGTCTGGGATGTCGCTGCTATGTGCGGATAATTGGTTAACCCCGCTAACACTCAAAGTTATTCAAGAAAATTGGGCCCTGTATAATGCTTAACCCTTTAACTATCGAATTCGGTCATGAAATTTTCAATTTTCTCAAACAAAATGTCCATTTGTAGACCAAGCAAAGACTATTTTTGGAAAATTACCACTGGAATGATAGGCTCGGTTATCGAGCCAGTCATTCCAGTGGTAAATTTTCAAAAATAGTCATCTCTTGGTCTGCAAATGGACATTTCTCAAGACCACTTCAGAAGCCATTTTTTGCCTGAGGAGTGTTATGGGGTTAAACAAACATAAGTTATAAACTGTAAAGTTGAGCTAAATGCAAAAGGTTAATATTGAAAAACCCCATTCAAATTTGTTTTAACAAGGTCACAATGACCTTAACCTTTGAGTTTTTTACGACTGTGTTATTGTGCCATGCATAAGATATGAACATCTAAACACAAATTGGCCAACGACACCTCCATCATTATTGCCGCCGCTATTAGCATCACCGCTGTGGTTGCCGCAGGACGATGTGGAGGGTATGATAATAACTTGTTTTACTTTACAAAGGTGAGCTAAGTTCAAGGCTAAGTACAAGGCAACATTTCAGATCAGATTGGTATTCCTTTAAGCCTAGCT
Organism: Chaetoderma sp. LZ-2023a; assembly: GCA_034401795.1. Classification (NCBI taxonomy): domain Eukaryota; kingdom Metazoa; phylum Mollusca; class Caudofoveata; order Chaetodermatida; family Chaetodermatidae; genus Chaetoderma; species Chaetoderma sp. LZ-2023a. The sequence goes on from CM067367.1 coordinate 47,181,007, forward strand.
TTATTTATTTTTTATTTACCGGTATTCCCGCAAAAATATGTTTCATGTCACCTTTTTTCAAGAGCTTTACCTGTGACTGAAGCTAGCTACTTCATCAAAGAGTAACAAGGTAAGCAGATGTGATACTTCATATAACACAGCACTATCCTTGTTATACAGCAAGGCACCTGGAAGACAATCACATACATGGCATAGGCAATAAAAAACTGTAAAGTTTATTTCTGTCCTATAAAAATATATGATCTATAACAAGACTTGAAATATTTGATATTTTTACTGAATTTAACACTAACACTTTAACAGTCACACCAGCCAAAGAAATGCTTCAGCAGTGGTATTGACAAATGTTCACATGCAGACCAAGAGAAGACTATCTTTGAAAATTTCTGACTGGAATGACTGGCTCGATAACTGAACCAGTCATTCTAGTGATAAATTTTCAAAAATAATCAGTAAACGAGCCAGTCATTCTATTGGTGAATTTTCAAAAATAATCTCTTGGCCTGAAAAATGGACATTCCTCAAGCAAACTACAGTTTTAACCGGTTTAACAAATAAATGGTTATGCTGACACAAGAGGGGTTAAACCCTATGACCACCCATGACAAGGTGGTGTCATCTCTTGGCCCATAATTCATGAATCTATTTCGCCATGAATAATTCGATTTAGTCCGTCTTAAACTCTTAATAGTCTGTCAGGCAGTGTGAATTGTGTCTTTAATATTTAATAATCATACTGTTAAATATTTTGGAAATAATTTAACTGGATGCTTTTGCTGCCACAGGCAGCAACAGCACCCAGTCAAATTGGTTTAAAAATATTCAGCAGTGTACCTGTACAGTTTTCCGAGGAATTGAAAGTCAGAGAGAAAGGTCCATTAAGCGACCACTATAGACAGGGTTTACTGACAATAACTTACATCTGACTAGTGTATAATACATCTGTGGTTCAGTAGCGAGTCTGTGTCTGACAGCGGTGTCATGATGAGCTAAACACCTCAGTATCACGACACATGAAGGCAGATATAATTGTGCGCTTTCTTCATGTGTTGTTGTACTGTCAGGTTGTGATTTGAAGACACCACGAAGGAGCAGATCAAAAATCTTCTCACACCCACCATCTTTACCAAACTCTGCATGCAATGCGGGATCTGAAAAACACAAATAAGAACATCAGAAAAAAATGTGCCATGAATAACAATATATTAAGTTTTATCAAATAAGGTTATAGCCAACAATACTTCAGCCAAATTAATTTGAAAATATTCAACCGGTATGATGATGATGATGATAATGATAATGATAATGATGATGATGATAATGATGATGATGATGATGAGTCATTGTTTTCATGCAGTTGGAATGAGAGCAAAGTTCTTTCAGCTGCGATCAGTTTTCTT